>SKCR01010926.1:0-91263 GCA_019454045.1 Zanthoxylum bungeanum | reverse complement strand
TAAAGATATACCCGCAATGGGTTAAACTAGATATAGAGATAATGTTCCTAGTCAAACTAGATACATTATAACAGTTTTTTAATTTAAGTACATGCCCAAAGAGCAATTCCAAAACTTAGGTTTCTACGGCCAAAACAGCGACTCTCGTCCCGTTTCCAACTCATAGGTCGATCTTATCCGAAGCCAGTCTCCTGCTAATCAGCAAATCCCGCACATCAGTACATATATTTATGTACCACATCCAGTATCAAAATCCAATTTTAAACTAGCAGTGGATATATTTATAACAAACATACCTGAAGTTGGAGCCTTGCCCGTCTTCACTTCCTTCATGTCTGCCTTGTCCATACGGCAGTCATGCTTCCAGTGACCCCATTTTCCACAGTTTAGGCAGACATATTGGGATATGTGTTTTGTCTTCCCAGAAGACTATGACGATTTAGCCTTGCCCTTTTCTTCACACCCCCAGAAGCCTTCGACCAAGCCTTGGCCTTCTAGGATGTCGAAGTAAGATGCGCCTTGCGCTTCTTGCCCTTTTATAACCTCTGGCTCTATCTCCTTAAGTATAGCCATTAACTTTCCAAGAGTTTTCTTATTGTAATTAGTACTTATAAGATCTAATAATAGATCTATGAAGATCATTCAATTTCAATAACATACTATAAGGATCTAATCCTTAGTTCTGACGAAGAAATTAAGGAGTCATTGCTGCAAGCATAACGGATTGAGCATTAAATTTATCATCACCATGAGTCTTCCAAAGCTCATGCTCCACTATTTGCTCAACTCCGGGCTCAGGCCCGAGATGTCACTCTATCAAATAAAGTAACTTCTCGGCTCCCAGGACTATCCTGAGGTTCTATTCCCAATTTGAAAATTGAAGCCGCTTAAAGACATTTTCACCCATAATTATGTTTTAAATGTTAATCTTTCAGTTATCTTGATTCCAATAGTCCAACTATCTAATCAACGATTTCGGGTACAATCGAATATAATGATTACTATAGTCTAACTATATAATCAACTACTATTTGATTGGTTAAATTCAAATATATTGATTACTATAATCCAATTATATAATCAACTATAAATGAAGTAGTTTGAATACAGTCCAACTGTTTAATTAAAACAACAATTGAATATTAGTCCAACTAATATATATAAATTTTTAATGACGAAAAAGAAATGAGCGCGTATTGGCAAGTATCTAAACGAAATTGCAAATTTAATACTTGCCTCCCACTATTTTTCGGCAAGCCTCTAACCCTCAATGGAGTACTCGGGAAACCTAGTTTCCTAGTGGGCTAGGATTCGTTAAATAACACACAACCTTGACTTTGGCCAACAAATTGTATGAAACTTAACTAGGTAGATCTCTAAGATCAATTGGATCCCATCCAATTCCTAGATCCAGTAGGTGGACCTCCAAGTCCGAAACATATATCCAATATATGCCAATATATCCAATATATTGCTAACCTTTTTTCCTCTGAATCAACTAAGCCTTGGCTTTGGCTCAACAAGCTTAATGAAACCAGTTAAGCGTGACCCATTGACAGTGAGAAAGCTTCGTAATCGAGGCCGATGAACAAGAAGTGACCTTGACTTTGGCCAACAAATCACAACTTGCCTAAGACGTACAATATGGAACAAAGTTTTCATGATTCAAATACATCCGTTATGGACAAAGGTCTTGACTTTGGCCAACAAACCAATGTCAATCTTGGATCTTGAGAGAGAATCACTCAATGGAAGGAAAAACGTTTAATATAAAATGAGGGTTTTTCTCGTGATTTGGCAACCAATTTATTATCTTTTATTAGGTCTCATCATACACCCTTAAGCATGCATTCTAAAAGCATAATAACGCGCGAATAAAATAATAATGATATTCGGATGGATATATAACAAACTTTATTCCTAGAAAAAATATCTCAATTTCCTCTCTCAAGCTAGCATTATTCATACTTCTACCCAATTACATAATACTTCTAAAGAAACCTCATTTACATTGAGGGGAATTGGTGAGAAGAGAAATACAATGAGATAAGAAGATAATAGGCTGGACGCGCAGGTCCAATTTAATAAATTCTAAATTTATTACAATAATTTCCAAAATTGCCCTCACCCTTCTAATATCCATCTGATATACATTATTCATACATACATCCAAGTATTCACACAAAACATGTTATCAATCAATCTAATCCAATTAATTAATATTTGATTAGTGACCATCCAATGTTCAAACAACGATTTGATTTGTGCGAGTCCAACTCGTTTAAGAATAAATACTCAAAGTAAGTATTCTTGAATTATATCGAACTATAATTTTAAATCCAATTTCAATTGTCTCCAATACTAATCAATATTTAATTCCAAATTAAATAATTACACTTTCAATAGTTCCTTTTAGACTTGGATTCCAAATCCAATCTTTATGGGTCTCAAAGGCCCAATTAGTATCCAATACTATTCAATTAAAGTCCAATGGTCTTTCAATTAATTCTTAAGGCATGGGCTTTGGCAATTATGGGTCAAACTCAATATGCCAATGCCCAATTAGGAATCACCCTATGTCAAAAATCAATTTAGGCCTATTAGGCCCAATTAAAATTTTAAAGGCCCAATTATCATATTTGGTCTTCATGGAAATGGTTTTACGCCCAATTGGATCCAACCAATTATCCTAAACCAAACTTGGCCCAACCAAGCCCATTAAGCCCAAATACAATAAATTAAATTAACTCATTATTTCAAATTACAAATTAATTCAATTCAAGTGTAATTACCAAAATTAATTAATTAATCTAATGCTTCAAAAACACTAATTAATTCAATTAATCATGCTCTACATTTCCAATTCATGTCCAACACAAATTGAAGCAAAATCAATCCATTCCAACATGCTTCATTCACGGAAATCATCATGAAATAACATTCAATTCTGATTCCAATCCAATTAAACCAACAATTAATATTCATTTCATGCAATTAACATATCCAATTGTTAAATTTTCAAAAAAATCACCATGAATACACCTAGGTTAATAATCGGCCATGTCCAAGGAATTATGGATTTTTAATCTAATCAAATTTTATCAATTCCATCAATGCACAAATCCAATTCATCATTATACAAACATAACCCAACAATCAATTTAGGCATTTCATGCTCCAATCACAAAAAAACCCAAATTAAAATTTAAACCCTAGATTTTCAAATCAAACTTAGATTGCTCTGATACCATTGTAAGTGTTCCTAGAACATGTCAAGATCATCTAAGAGTGATTTGTGTGTGAATAAATCAAAGAGAGTTGCGGAAATACTCACATTGATCGGATGAGTTCTAAACTTTTTATGTATTTCGGTGGAAGCTCCAAGTCCTTCTTGAGTGTTTCCAACACTTGGGTGAGTTTCTCTATCACCTTGATTCACTCCTTGATGTGCTAGCAAGAACAAATTTTTGCAACAAAAACTTTGAGAGAGAGGGAGAAGCTCTCGGCCATGAGAGAGAAAAAAAAAGAGAGAAGAGTTTTGTGTTTTGTTTTTCCAAAAAACAATTACCAAAATTCTTTTTCCAAAAAGTGTATGGTCTAACTCTTAGATCGCATCTTTCCATTTCTGGAAAGTCTCTAGTTCCTCATGTGTTGACTCCTCAGCTACTACAAGGGGCAACAAGCCCTCCAACATGTATCCCAATTTCTCAGAGTCGAGGACAATCCTCAAATCTATTTCCCAGTCTACTAAATTTTTAGGGATTCTAAACTTGTTCGTATCCAGTATACGAGCAATCAAATTAGTTGATGAAGATTCTGAAATCATAAATCTTTCACGTAAACAACGAAAAACGGTTAGCAGATAAACATTTTCATATAATATCACACAAGCATCAAATAGATCATGGCTTTTTAATCTAAAAAATACCCCTCCTACTATTTAATGTAAAACCGTAATCCCCAAACAGAATACAAAGAATTCAATAATTAAATTAAATTCCATAGTGAAAAGTGAACCCCATAAATATATTTCTGCTCCCAGCTTTGGCACGTTCTTGCCTACTTATATTCATTAGGTAGACAACACATTATCAATCACACATCTGTGACTTCTAGGTTTCGGTCCTGATCATTTCTTGTTGTGACTGCTTTGGCACATTCACAAGGAGGCGTATTAAGGTTATACATGTCAATGATAAATTCAAGATACTTGCGTAGTCCTGATAACTATGGCACTTTCAGGATTTCCCCTTTCATTTGAATTCATCTAATATCAAATACATATCCGCACAAATAAATTTCCAGCCACTATATCCTCACAGCTTTGGCACGTTCTCGGATATAGTCACAAAAGTTTATTTATATACATATTGACACACATTACTATATAAACTTATTAAATAGAGATTTTCCGCAAAATTGTCATATAATATTTTTTAATCAATTAAAGAATACATGCATGTATAAATAAAATTTTGGATTAAATATTATATATAAAGCATGAACCATATCAAAGATTAAGAATCAGATTGACTTTGATACCATTTTGTTGGCGATTTCGTGATTTAATCGGGCCACACAACCCAAAGCGAAAAATCAATTTTTTCTGATTTTATTGATTTTTCTTGGGTAATTAAAATAAACTAATTCATTTTAATCACTCAAATCTGAAAAAACATATTTTTTCGAAAAATCATATTCGTTTTGAATTAAATCATATACCATTATGATTACATCAAAATGGTTGTTCCAAGAACACAATGCTTGCTTTAATCCATAAATGGATCGATTTAACTTGCAAACCTTGTTTGCATGTTTTGGCATGACAAACCCGTCAGGATGTTGCATATAAACATCCTCCTAAAGGATTTCGTTTAAGGAAAGCGGTTTTGACGTACCATGTGCCATATTTCATAAATGAAATATGTTGCATTAGCAAGCATTATCCAAATGAATTTAATCATGGCAAAAGATAAAAGGTTTCGTCGTAGTCGACACTATGTTGTTGATGATACCCTTTCTATATAAGCCTAGCTGTATACATTTATATATTGCCATCCACGTATGTCTTCCTTGAAGACACATTTAGTACCAATAGGCACAATGCCTTCTGGTACATCAACTAGTGTCCAAACTTGGTTGGTATACATGGAATCTATTTCGGATATCATGGCACTTTGCCATAAAGGGAGTCGATATATTGTATCACTTCCTCATACGTAGTTGGTTCGTCTTCCTCAATAAGATTGATATCTACATGAGGTGAGATCAGAAACTCATACCTCTCAGGTTGTTTTCTAACTCTCCCCGACCTACGCGGTTCTTGTGTATTCGAAGATTATGGAACAGTCTCATCCATGATGAACTGTTCGTGTTCCGTTAAGGATCGGTGCCAGAAACAGTATTACTCTGATTTTCATCGAGTTTTACTTTCCTCCCACTTACCACTGTATATAGTAATTCCTCTTAGGAAAACCGCATGGAGAGCAAAAATTATATTGTTCTCTTGTGAGTTGTATAAGTATTATACTTTGGTTTCCATAGGACAACCTACAAATAGGCACATATCCGATTTGGGTTCTAGTTTGGTATCATCCAAACATATGCCCAGCATTCCCAAATCTTCAGGAATGAGAAACCCAGTTTCTTTCCTGTTTATATCTAATATGAAGTCTGTCTAACAGATTTTCATGGAACATTATTCAAAATAAGTATTGCACTGTTTAATGTGTATCCTCATAAGGAAATTGGTAGCTCAGAGCGACTCATCATTAACCTTACCATGTCCAACAAAGTTCGATTTCTCTGTTCAGACACACCATCAAATTGAGGTGTCCCGTGAGGAGTCCACTGTGAAAGAATACCATACTCTTTCAAGTAATCTTGAAACTCATATGTTTAAGTATTTTACACTATGGTCTGACCGTAATGTTTTTAATACTTTTACCGGTCTGTTTTTATACTTCGTGTCGAAACTCTTTGAATTACTCAAAAGTTTCTGACTTTTGTTTCATAAGATACACATAATCGTAACGCGATGCCACATCCGTAAAGGTTATGAAGTATTCATATCCACCTCTAGCCTAGCTAGACATGGGCCCACATACTTCACTATGAACGATGGCTAACATATCGGTGGCACTTCCATTTTTACCAAGTAAAAGGTGTTTTAGGCATTTTGCCTAATAAACTAGATTTATAGACATCACTTGAATTAGAATAAAATCCGTTCTAGTATCCACTCTTTGAAAGTGTGGATATACGAGTCTTGTTAATGTGTCCCGGACAACAATGCCACTTTTAAGTCTCAACAGATTTATTCAGTTTGAGCTTTTGTTTGTCATATTATATGTTTGAGATTCATTTATATTCTGAATATAAATATTGTTATTCACATCCAATGTGCTTATCTCAATATCATCTTTATAAACAAAACACTTATTGTTCTAGAATATAAAGGTATACCCGCAACGGGTTAAACTAGATATAGAGATAATGTTCCTAGTCAAACTAGATACATTATAACATTCTCCTAATTTAAGTACATGCCCAAAGGGCAGTTCCAAAACTTTGGTTCCCACAACCAAAACAGTGACTCTCGTCATGTTTCCGACTTATAAGTCGATCTCAACTGAAGCCAGTCTCCTGCTAATCAGCATATCCCGCACATCAGTACATATATTTATGTACCACATCCAGTATCTAAAATCCTATTTTAAAACCAGCAGTGGACATGTTTATAACAAACATACCTGAAGTCGGACCCTTGTTCGTCTTCACTTCCTTCATGTCTGCCTTGTCCATACGGCAGTCACGCTTCCAGTGACCCCGTTTGCCACAGTTTAGGAAGACATCTTGGGATATGTCTTTTGTCTTCCCAGAAGACTGTGACGATTTAGCCTTGCCCTTTTCTTCACACCCCCAGAAGCCTTTGGCCAAGCCTTGGCCTTCTGGGATGTCGAAGTAAGATGCGTCTTACACTTCTTACCCTTTGTATGCTCTTGCTCTGTCTTCTTTAGCATAGCCATTAACTCACCAAGAGTTTACTATTGCAATTAGTACTTCTAAGATCTAAGAATAGATCTATGAAAATCCTTCAATTTCAATATCATACTATAAGGATCTAATCTTTAGTTATGACGAAGAAATTAAAGAATCATTGCGGCAAGCATAACGAATTGAGCACTAAAGTTATCATCACCATGAGTCTTCCAAAGCTCATGCTCCACTATTTGCTCAACTCCGGGCTCAGGCCCGAGATGTCAGTCTATTAAATAAAGTAACTTCTCGGCTCCCAGGACTATCATGAGATTCTATTCCCAATTTGAAAATTAAAGCCGCTTAAAAACTTTTTCACCCAGGATTATGTTTTAAACGCTAATCTTCGGTTATCTTGATTCCAATAGTCCAACTATCTAATTAACGATTTTGGGTACAATCGAATATAATGATTTATATAGTCTAATTATATAATCAACTACTATTGATTGGTTAAATTCAAATATATTGATTACTATAATCCAATTATATAACCAACTATAGATGAAGTAGTTTGAATACAGTCCAAGTGTTCAATTAAAATAACAATTGAATATTAGTCCAACTAATATACATAATTTTTTTAATGATGAAAAAATGAAATGAGCGCGTATTGGCAAGTATCTAAACGAAATTGCAAATTTAATACTTGCCTCCCACTATTTTTCGGTGAGCCTCTAACCCTTTGTGGAGTACTCGGGAAACCTAGTTTCCTAGTGGGCTAGGATCCCGTTAAATAACACACAACCTTGACTTTGGCCAACAAATTGTATGAAACTTAACTAGGTAGATCTCTAAGATCAATTGGATCCCATCCAATTCCTAGATCCAGTAGGTGGACCTCCAAGTCCGAAACATATATCCAATATATGCCAATATATCCAATATATTGCCTAACCTTTTTCCTCTGAATCAACTAAGCCTTGGCTTTGGTTCATCAAGCTCAATGAAACCAGTTAAGCGTGACTCATTGACAGTGGGAAAGCTTCGTAATCGAGGTCGATGAACAAGAAGTGACCTTGACTTTGGCCAACAAATCACAACTTGCCCAAGACGTACGATATGGAACAAAGCCTTCATGATTCAAACACATCCGCGATGGACAAAGGTCTTGACTTTGGCCAACAAACCAATGCCAATCTTGGATCTTGAGAGAGAATCACTCAATGGAAGGAAAAAATCTTAATATAAAATGAGGGTTTTTCGCATAAATTGGCAACCAATTTATTATCTTTAATTAGGTCTCATCATACACCCTTAAGCATGCATTCTAAAAGCATAATAAGGCGCGAATAAAATAATAATGATATGCGGATGGATATATAACAAATTTTATTCCTAGAACAAATCTCTCCATTTCCTCTCTCCCGCTAGCACTATTCATACTTCTACCTAATTACATAATACTTCTAAAGAAACCTCATTAACATTGAGGGGAATTGGTGAGAAGAGAAATACAATGAGATAAGGAGATAATAGGCTGGACACGCAGGTCCAATTTAATAAATTCTAAATTTATTACAACAATTTCCAAAATTGCCCTCACCCATCTAATATCCATCTGAAATACATTATTCATACATACATCCAAGTATTCACACAAAACATGTTATCAATCAATCTAATCCAATTAATTAATCTTTGATTAATGACCATCCAATGTTCAAACAACGATTTGATTTGCATGAGTCCAACTCGTTTAAGAATAAATACTCAAAGTAAGTATTCTTGAATTATATCGAACTACAATTTTAAATCCAATTTAAATTGTATCCAATACTAATTTATATTTAATTCCAAATTAAATAATTACACTTTTAATAGTGCCTTTTAGACTTGGATTCCAAATCCAATCTTTATGGGTCTCAAAGGCTCAATTAGTATCCAATACTATTCAATTAAAGTCCAATGGGTTTTCAATTAATTCTTAAGGCATGGGCTTTGGCAATTATGGGTCAAACCCAAGATGCCAAGGCCCAATTAGGAATCACCCTATGCCAAAAATCATTTTAGGCCCATTAGGCCCCAATTAAAATTTTAAAGGCCCAATTATCATATTTGGACTTTATGGAAATGGTTTTAGGCCTAATTGGATCCAACCAATTATCCTAAACTAAACTTGGCCCAACCAAACCCATTAAGCCCAAATACAATAAATTAAATTAACTCATTATTCCAAATTACAAATTAATTCAATTCATGTGTAATTTCCATAATTAATTAATTAATCTAATGCTTCCAAAACACTAATTAATTCAATTAATCATTCTCTTTAATTCCAATTCATGTCCAACACAAATTGAAGCAAAATCAATCTTAAAACATGCTTCAAACTCACGGCAAAGGCATACAAAAATTATTCAATTTGATTTCAATCCAATTTAAATCAACATTCAATATTTCTATCATGCCAACAACATATCCAATATGTCAAATTTCAAAAATTCCCATGAGCTTATTCTATGGTATATATTCGGCCAAGCTTAGGATTTGGGGATTTTTGATCTAATCAATATTACACAAATCCAACAATGCACAAATCCAATTCAACATCTTATAAACTCAACCAAACCATCAATTTAAGAAAATCAAGCTCCAAACACAAAATTCCCAAATTAAAGTTTAAGAACCCTAGAATTCCAAATCAAACTTAGATGGCTCTGATACCATTGTTAGTGTTCCTAGAACATGCCAAGATCGTCTAAGAGTGATTTATGTGTGAATTATCAAGAGAGTTGCGGAATACTCACATTGATTGGTTGAGGAGATTTCAAAAATTCCTTCTTTGTTGGATGTGTTGGAAGCTTCGAAGCTTGAAATCGAGTTCCATACTCTCGGGTGAGTTTCCCTATCACCTTGATATGACTCCCAAAGTGCTAGCTTTGTCCAAAAATTGAAACACAATTTCTTCTCCAAGAAGAACAAGAATCGGCAATTTGGGTTTTGGAGGAGAGAATGTATAGTTCATTTTTAGTTTCCAAAACTAGTAAAAAATGTTGACTTCCAAAAGTTGTGTTGAGTAATTAAAGTCTAACCATTAATATTTCCAACTACTTCCATCATCTTGTGACATGTGATGTAAGTTGTGGGTCCCACCCAATTTGAATTCAAAATTCAAGTTGGTTCACACAACACACTTTGGGCCTGATTTCGTTTAATCCGATTAAACAAATTTTCCGTCGCGACGTAATTAAATCTAATTTAATTAAATATAATGTCATGCAAAATTATTATGAAAGTCGCTTACGAATTAATTCTAAATTAATTCGTTCGCTAGAATTAAAATCCAATTTTAATTGCGTACTGAAATTCAATTTCAATTAATATATATAATATATTATTTTAGCCCGATTATATAAATTAAATAGTAAAATTCAATTTCACTATTAAATTTACTTTGCCGATTAATTCCAAATTAATCACGTTCTCTCTTCTCGACAAATTTAATCCCAGATAAATTCTCGACGCAATTAATCCCAGATTAATTCTTTCTCTGTTAATTAATCCCAGATTAATTCTTACCTTAATTAATCCCAGATTAATTTTCTCTCTCATAATTAATCCCAGATTAATTCTGTTCGATTCAAATGTCATCGGTGAATCTTTGGGAAGCGCCCCAAGAGATCCCTGGATATGTTGGCAGTAAATACGGTCATCGGACTATCCGAATACGTGTGTACCCGGTACAACATTCTTACCAATTTACAAGATATGGTTGGCTTCTAGCAAAGCATTGTGCCTACCCAATTCTCCAGAAATATTCTTCTGCAGAATACAAGATCTTTGTCAGGCGTAGTATACGTAGTATTGCGTATTACGATCCAATATCGATATCACATGCTAGGCCTAGGGCTGGAATTGTGTCTGCCCCGTATGAAGTATATATCGGATCTCTGGTAACTAGTCTCTATAATTGGATAATTATGGCCTTGTCATATTATCCCGATAGCTGCAGCATATAAGAGTACCAGTTCCGTATCCTGCGTGATCATCATCTCCATATGACTGAAGTGATACTTCCATCTTGACATCACATCCAATACATTATGATTCTCAGTATACCCAGAAGAGGCGTACACAGAACCTGTTAAAGCCCCGGACGACCAAAACCAAAGTATACTGATTGTCGCAAGTATTAGCGATGCAAGTCTCAGGTAAAGACCAAATACACCTACCCTGATTCGGATTCCTATAGACACATAGTCATACTACCAATGGGATTCTAATGGGTCTATCCAGAGCGAGCTGTTTCCGTACCATCGGTAAACAGAACCTCCTATTACACTTGCACGAGTATCCAATACCCAAATATATGAGAACTATGCCATTATGCCTCCATAATGTGCACAATTGTAATACTAGTCTATTCCGCATTATAGATGTTCAGTCTCGATAATACTACGACTATGGATATTTAATGATTAAACTTTAATGGATTAATATTGTCTCATATCTTATTAATTCGGTACTAATCATATGGACTTTTATCATTTATATATCCCGGTAATCCAATTACAAATGATAAAAGAGCAATTTCCTTTGTCACATAGTTAATTTGTACAACAACGCCATGTTATGTACAAATAGTGATGCTATGGGTCATAATTGTCCAACAAGAGTAAAAAAAAAAAAGTTTTGTTTTTTGTTTTTCCAAAAAATAATTACCAAAATTCTTTTCCAAAAAGTGTATATACTTTCCAAAAGTCAAAGTGTGTTAAGCAAGTTTCCATAATTGCTCTCAACTAATTCCATCAATTAGATTGACTAGTGATGTAAGTTGGTGGGTCTCACACTTTAATTCAAAATTCAAGTTGAGTGAGACTACACACACTTCGGGCTCGGGTTCGTTTAATCCGATTAAATGAATTTTACGTCGCGACGTAATTAAATCTAATTTAATTAAATAATAATGCCTAGTAAAATTATTGCAGAAGTGGCTTACGAATTAATTCCAAATTAATTCATTCGCTTAAATTAAAATCCAATTTTAATTCCGTGTTGAAATCTGATTTCAATTAATATATATAATATATTATTTTAGCCCAATTAAATAAATTAAATAGTAAAATCTAATTTCACTATTAAATTTACTGTACCGATTAATTCTAAATTAATCGCGTTCTCTTTTCTCGACGAATTTAATCCCAGATAAATTCTCGATGCAATTAATCTCAGATTAATTCTTTCTTTAATAATTAATTCCCAGATTAATTATTGTCGTAATTAATCCCAGATTAATTTTCTCTCTCATAATTAATCCCAGATTAATTTTCTGTTCGAGTCAAATCTCAAGGGTGAATCTTCGGGAATCGACCCAAGAGATCTCTGGATATGTTGGCAGTAAATACGGTCATCGGACTATCCGAATACGTGAGTACCCGGTACCACATTCTTACCAATTTACAAGACATGGTTGGCTTCTAGCAAAGCACTGTGCCTACCTAATTCTCCAGAAATATTCTTCTGCGGAATACAAGATCTTTTCAGGCGTAGTATACGTAGTATTACGTATTACGATCCAGTATCGATATCACATGCTAGGCCTAGGGCTGGAATTGTGTTTGCCCTGTATGAAGTATATATCGGATCTCTGGTAACTAGTCTCTATAATTGGATAATTATGACCTTGTCATATTATCCCGATAGCTGCAGCATATAAAAGTACCAGTTTCGTATCCTGCGTGATCATCATCTCCATATGACTGAAGTGATACTTCCATCTTGACATCACATCCAATACACTATGATTCTCAGTATACCCAGAAGAGGCGTACACAGAACCTGTTAAAGCCCCGGACGACCAAAACCAAAGTATACTGATTGTCGCAAGTATTAGCGATGCAAGTCTCAGGTTAAGACCAAATACACCTACCCTGATTCGGATTCCTATAGACACATAGTCATACTACCAATGGGATTCCGAGGGTCTATCCAGAGCGAAGCTGTTTCTGTACCATTGGTAAACAGAACCTCCTATTACACTTGCATCAGTATCCAATACCCAAATATATGAGAACTATGTCGTTACGCTTTCATAACACGCATAATTGTAATACTAGCCTATTCCGCATTATCGATGTCCAATCTCGATAATACTACGACTAGGGATATTTAATGATTAAACCTTAGTGGATTAATATTGTCTTATATCTTATTAATCTGGTACTAATCATATGGACTTTTATCATTTATATATTCTGGTAATCCAATTACAAATGATAAAAGAGCAATTTCTTTGTCACATAGTTAATCCAATTACAACAACATCATGTTCTGTACAAATAGTGATGTTATGGGTCATAATTATCCAACAAATCAAGTCTCACAACTTTGAAATAAGTCAATAATATTTTTAGGTCATTATTGAGTGGCACAACAACTCTAGAATGACAACAAGTCATCTAACAATCTTAATAAGTCTTAATTACACTAATTAAGCTTACTTTCAAATAATAAACATGCATATATTCATTTTCAAGGCATTAAAGCATCTCAACATATATTCAAGAGAAGGAAAAATAAATCCACATCATATGTAGAGTAATAAAACAATAGAAATAATTTTCAAATCAAAGAAAGTAAAAGAAATACCTTATTTTTCAATTTTGTTCAACATTAGGATATAACTTTTTTATTTTCTCTTAAACCTCTCTTTTTATACATTATTGGAAGCTTGAATAATGAAACAAAGAAACAAAATTTACTTATATACTTAGGTCAAGGATGGTCGAAACATTAGGGGGCTTTTTAATAATTTTGGTTGATTAACCTTGTAACTCGTTCAATTTGATTAATATAACCTTAAAGTTTAGTGCCACTCGTAACCAATTACAAATAACCATTTATCATGACAATCATGACTTATGGATATATATTTTTTAATTACTTAATTATTTAATAATTAAATAACTAAATAATTAATTAATATATATATTTATATATGTGTGTGTATTTTTATTTACACTAAATAACAAAATATATATATTTATGACATGTGTCAAAATATCTTATTTAACAGTTAATTAATGTGTATCTAATCAAATTATGTATTAAAATATAAATACACAATAATTAAGAATTGACTGAATGCCCTTATGCATATATACATTCGTTTAACCGTTAAACGATTTACGAATAATCAGTATTATTCATAATTTGTTGCCCTAGTGCTCTATGAGTATATTTCATTATGTGAGACTCTCTAAGTTTAGGTATATTCGTCATGAAATCCAATTTCGTGTCTATAATTCACCCATTTGTAAATTAGAACGACCAAAGATAAGCTCGTTGAACTATACAGGTCGAGGTCATTGCATGCGTACAATCCCTCCGTCACAAGTATCTGGATTATACCGGAGACATAGATATAATCGTCAAATCTCATAAGGTATAATCCAGTCGATGTATAAATTAGCGATCTCTAAATAACACTAAGAACTCGCTTCTACAGTGTACCACGACCATGGATTTACTAGATTACTAACCCATATTGAATACTTATGCTTTGTACACAGAATTGACAGATCCTTTCTTAATACACATCAGATATCCTAAGAACCAGTCCACACCCAATGACCAGATGAAGGTTTGACATAAATAGGTCGGTGACGTGAATGCCATCAAAATGTGGAGGATATATGTAACACCCTGCCAAATGCAGGATGCTACCGGCGGGAGATAAGATTCACATATCTCCATAAACCTCTAAATTTACCGGAAATTCGGCATAACGTATCCTAAAACTGGACAACCTGGATCACAGTTCAGAATCAAATTGAATTTAAGAAGACATCAAACAAATAAAAGGACCTCAGGTCCACACAAATCTAATCAAAATCATATCCTAAGGGCTCTGTGCCTATATCATCTATCAACACTCAAGGGTTATGTGCCCACAACATCATCATAAGCAATCAAATTATTTACTTAATACAAACGACGTGCTCAGCACGACAAATAAATTAATAAATCAATATCTTAAACTTCTAAAACTTCTCACAGGACACTTACGAGGGTGACTGTCATTTGGGTTATCCACGTCTCGAGCATGACTTCCAAAGCTGTCATGATTGATCATTCTAGAAGCCAACCTGCAAAATTAGCAAACTGGTTTGGTGTGAGTTATAATAACTTTGTAAGTAACCATACTAATACTACTAACAGAACATTTAAAATCAATTACATTAGATGTTTGTCAAGTTTACTAAGTTACGACGAGTTTAGAGTTATCAACATTTGTTATCCTTTCTATTTTATCAATGTCATATTTTTATATTTACCTATCTACGTATGTCCCAATCTCATAGCTAACATTCAAAGCAAAGCTCAATTATCATAGAGTATATCAATAACATCAATTCCACTTCAATCATGTGAACATGAAGTCATACATTCATACTTTTATCACAAATATCCATATTTGAAATATCATAAAATCGAAAAGTCAAACAAACTTTCTACATTTTGAAACAAACTCTTTCAATTCAATGCAAACTTCCTTCAATTACAGTAGCCTCATTATGACTTAACAAGCGTGATTCATATACATTCATAAATATCATGACTCACTTTTCCTATATTCACACAATTTCAATTTTAAAATTCTTACACAAACGTACATACTACTGTTGGACAATTATGACCCATAACATCACTATTTGTAAAGAACATTGTGTTTTTGTACAAATTAACTATGTGACAAAAGGAAATTGCTATTTTATCATTATTGTAATTGGATTACTTGGATATATATAATGATAAAAGTCCATATGGTTAAATCGGATTAATAAGATATGAGACAGTATTAATCCACGAACGGTTTAATCATTAAACATCCCTAGTCGTAGTATTATCGAGACTGGACATCAATAATGCGGAATATACTAGTATTACATTTGTGCTCGTTATGGAAGCTTAACAACAAGTTCTCATATATTTAGGTATTGGATATTTATGCAAGTGTAATAAGAGGTTCTGTTAGCCGTTGGACCGGGATCAGTTTCGCTCTGGATAGACCCACTCGGAATCCCATCGGTAGTATGACTATGTGTCTATGGGAATCCGAATCAAGGTAGGTGTATGTGATCTTTAACCCGAGACTTGCATCGCTATTACTTGTGACAATCAATTTACTTTGATATTGGTCGTCTGGAGCTTTAACAGGTTCTGTGTACGCCTCTATTGGGTTTACTGAGAATCTTAGTGTATTGGATGTGATGTCAAGATGGGAGTATCACTTCAGTCATATGGAGATGATGGTCACACATGATACGGAACTAGTACTCTTAAATGCTGCAGCTATCGGGATAGTATGACTATGTCATGAGTATCCGATTACATAGACTAGTTACGTGGAATCCGATATATGCTTCGTATGGAGAAAACATAGAGCCAGCCCTAGGCCTAGCATGTGACATCTGATACTGGATCGTATTACACATTACATTGTATTACTACACCCGATACAAATTATATTCATCGGCAGATATTTCTGGAGAATTGGGTAGGCACGGTGTTTTGCTAGAAGCCAACCATGTCTTGTAAATCGGTGAGAACGTGGCAGGGGGTATGCACGTGTTCGAATAGTCTGATGGCCGTATTTACTGCCAACATATCCAGGAATCTCTTGGGTCGCTTCCCAAAGATTCACCAATGATATTTGACTCGAACAGAATTAATCTGGGATTAATTATGATTATGAGATTGTGGCAAGAATTAATCTGAGATTAAATTCGTATAAAAGAGAGAAAGTGATTAATTTAGAATTAATCGATAAAATAAATATATCGGATATATTAATTGAAATTGGATTTCAATACGAAATTAAAATTGGATTTTAATTCCGGCGAACGAATTAATTTGGAATTAATTCGAAAGCGACTATCGTAATAATTTTGCTAGGCATAATTATTTAATTAAATTGGATTTAATTATTTAAAGACGACAAATTCGTTTAAATCGGAATTAAACGAACCCGGGCCCAAATCTAGTTGTGTGTTGGAGAAGCCAACTTAAATTTGGAATTTAAATGTGGTGGGACCCTTGACTTACATCAACTTTGGACATTTGATGGAAGTAGTTGGGCTTCATTAATTGGATTATTTAAAACACACAACAACATAGAAAATAAACTATTCATTCTCTCTTTGCTTCTCCCATTGCCGAATCCTCTCCCTTTGGAAGTGAAAATTTTGTTTCAAAAATTTTAAACAAAGCTAGCACTTTTGGGGTCATTTGAGGTGTTAGGGAAACTCACCCAAGGTTCAAACAATAAATCAAAAGCTTGGAGCTTCATCCACTCAAAGGAATTTTCGAAATTTATCAACAAACCAATGTAAGTATTTCTGCAACTTTACTTGGTTAATTCACACTAAAATCATGTTTAGGATCTTGGAAGCATGTCTTAGAGACTAACAGATACAACCTAGCAAGCATATTTTACAGAATCTTATAATCACTCTGGCTCCCAAATTATTCATTCACTCTACAATAACATTCACAGTTCATACTCAGACATACATACAATCATCGTACAACCGACAACGAAGCATACATAACAGCTAATACATCAAAGAAAACATAACCAAACAATATATACATATAGTTGGCTTATACATACAATGCTCGTACGAGACTCATTACTTATTTTAGAATAGGTATGAGATGAATTCCGTCTGAACGGATCCCTAACCAGCTCGACTACTATACCATGAGATTGTCAACCAATTAAACATTCACACACATGCACACATATCACGTGACACAAACTCATCATACACATACATGTCAAATATTGATTATCAACCGTATCATCGTATGCAAACGTATATACATCAAACATATGAATATACCCGTTATATCGAATTCTGATACCAAAACCTTCACAATCCTCATATTCTTTACTTATCAGTCAACATTCACCATTCATATACGTATCTAATCAGTCATGAACTTCCGTCCCTCGGAAAATACTTAACCTATACCAACCCAACCTGTATACCACTAGATCATATGCATTAGTCAATAATAAACTTATTACAATAACACACATCTACATGTGCAAATATAAATTTAGAAATCATGACTTACTTCATTTATCAATCTTACATACTCAATTTATCCATAGTTTATCATCACATACAAATACAAGAACGCGTACCAATACTTATACATATACTTGTACATATACTTGTGCATATACTTATACATATACTTATACATGTTCATATATTTACGTACACGTATACATGTTATTACCGATTCATGAACTCTCATACATCCATATATACATATAAACATTAAGCTCATTTCATGTATCACTTCTTATCATATCAATGACAATGATCCATACTTGTGGTAGTTTATTATTCTAACCATACGTAATCTCAAACTTTATTCTCAAGAATATCCATTAAATAGACTCTTTTAACCTAACATGTCAATCATCTATATATATACACACACACATATGTATAACCAAAATATGAATTCACCAATCTAAAGTTCTCATTACATGGTTACTTACCTGGCTTAACGAGCACTCCAGGTCCTAGTCAAGTCTGCCAAAAAAATAGCGAAACATCGTTACAATCTCAACTTATGAAATTCTTGACTTAACTTTGAAAAAGTTATGGATCTTTCCGGGATAACCAAATCGAATCTGATTTCAATGTTTTCAGTTCCAGTAATCTTATAACATCATTATAAACTAAACCAAATCATCAATTAACTTAAATTCTCGGTTTACGTAATTTTAGAAAATCTTCTGAAAAAGTTTCTGAAAATAATACGGAAGGGTCCCGAAACCTTCAAACATACCTGAATTTATCCAAACATGTTCATAATATCATATATAACGTATAACTATCGTTAAAATCAAAACACATTATTATATACACAAACCCACTTTCATCGAAAACTTACATATTCTATCGGATCGACCAAACTCATTCCGTTTTCACTCGGATTCTACCAAATGCTCAGATTCAATATACTAATACTCAAACAATTCATTTTATATGATTTCGCTACTCTACGAAACTACTTGATACATCCGAATATTTAGCGAAAAACAAAAAATTAGTGAATTTTTACCGGGAGATCTTACTGAGATTTCGAGGCCATATACGGACTCCAAATGATCCCACGAACGCGCTGGAATTGACGGAATTCCGATCAGAGCTATTGTTCATCATGGATCACTATTCATCTGAATCTTATTTCCTCGTTTCACGTACAACCGAGCACGGATCAGAAAAATCATCACTGCCATCTTGTAGTACTTTCTGAGAGCTTCGATTTGGAAGGTGGCTCGGGCCATGAAATAAAGCGACGAGTAGGGATCAGACAACCCATTATCGGGAGTATTCCTCTCTCTTTCTCGCCTTTGGCGATGATCTAGGGCCGCTGTCGGCCACCTTCAGACGGGAGGTGGCTGGACGCACCCCCATGGGCCGTCGGTCGGCCGATGGTAGCCGACTGGCCGGCCGACGAGCCAGAACCTAGAACGTAATTTTCTAAGGGGAAATGGGGGTCGACTGAGAGCTTTGGAAAGCTTATGTGGTTTTCATAATTAAGAGACACTTGAGGGTATTTATAGGTAAGTTTCCAAAAATTACAATCTAACCCCCTAAAATTACAGTTAGGTCCACGTCATGGGTCTTCTCAGAAATTTATATTTTTTGAAGCCCTTCTGATGCAAATGTCAAAAAGTATTCAACAAGAAAGTTGTTCGTCTCGAAAAAATGAGTTTGATTGGTTTAAGAATCAGCCCAATCGGAGTTCATTTGCTATCTTTATAGCCGAGACAAGAAACTTTTACGCGTATAACGTTAAAAATAGAAATCTCATAGCCGGTTATCGAAACCAAACATTTTCCAATGTGATGAAGCTTCACTTTAAAATGTTCCGATCTATTTTCCCACACATAAACTCTTATTTTCGAATGGCATCCCGTTCCAAATCCTTAGCTTTAATTCGGAAACTTTCCAGTACTGTTCCGAAAAACTCGAGATATTACAATATATCATATATTCACAGTGGCATCTCAAGTTAAAGGACCAATATGCTACTAAACTCGAGAAGATTCTTATTGACGTAGGTGTACCATTTATTAATAATCTTCGGTGAGTCGTTCAGTGTTTATCTATAATAAACACCTTCATGTTTATACGAGTCTCCGAGACTTATAGTTCATTGAGTAATAACTATTAGAATCCTGAATTCCAATATACGACATGTTATCGTTCTCCATGAATTTACTTATCGATCAAGTAATGTAAACCTTGACTAGGAACTATTTAAAAATGATGTTGTTACAATACAACTTAATTTCAATCGCGACGCTTTAGCAACTGTATCATAATTAATCATTTTAAGGTCTGTCACATCTTTATCATATATAAAAGGAGAATATATTGATGAAACTGTATATTTTATTCAAAATAAAATATTTATATATGTATTTACATGGGAAATATAATAAAAATTGACACGCCGATGATCAACTCTAACAGTGCCAGGCCTAGATTTTAGGCACGCGGGCAAAGAAAGTAAGGTAGATTTAAGACGGGCCAAAACACGACACATAAAAAAACAATAGAAAATCATGCTTCAAATTTTATTGCTAAATTTTAATTGATTTAATGTACTATACTTATATATTAATTATATAAATGAAATTGAATTGATAACATTAAATCTAATTATTTTTTCAATATCAAATAAATTGAATTGTATCATTACCTAATGTTATATAAAATAAAAATTATTAGAAATGAATTGTAATATCATTTAGTGGTATGTTGTTTGTTATATTTTATTATTATTATTATAAATGAAAAATAATTTCTATTATGAGTAAGTTACTAAATACTAACACACACTTTGAAACAAAAAAAAAAATCAAATTTTATAGCTACTTTTTATTTTATTTTAATTTATATGTTAATTTTTTTTGATATTTTTTAAAGTTTATCTAGCTATTTAAATTTATCTAGACATTTAATAAAAAAATTCATTTAGTTTGGTATTAGTTTACACCCATTTTTAGTTGAAGTGGTCTTGTATTCAATAATCACAATTAATAAAAATAAATAAAAGATTTTAATTAAAATTTGAAAAAAAAATAAATAAAGCCCACGAGCCGGCCCACGTGGCTCATTGGGCGACACACGGCCGTCAGGCTATGCAGGCTGTGATGAGCATCCCATTTGTGTTGGTCGGTTGGCAAGACACGACCCGCTATTTTAGCGGGCTGACGTGAATGTGCCTAGTCTAAATAGGGCATGCCGAGCAGGGCCGGTCTGCTGGCCATCTCTGAAATTACAGTAATATCAGTAACAATCACATTGACTATGATCACATTTACATTAATATTAGTCATATTTTATCCAAATCTTAATTATCCCATGAGAGATTTTTTGGCTTGCAATAAGTATTGACGTTTCTTAGATTTGGATGACCCTAAAATTGGATAAAATTTACATTAAGATTAATCACATTTCATCCAAGTCACATTTAGTTTAGTCACCTTAATTATCCCACACGAGAGTTTTTTTTTGCTTGCAATATGTATTGATTTTCTTAGATTTGAGGATTCTAATTTTGGATCAAATTTATATATAGTTGATTTATTGATTATTAACATATTAAGACATATTTCATTAAAAATCTCCTACACATCAATATAGGTCATAATATTTTTACTTGTTTCCAAATCTTTATCATTAGATTAAAAAAATACTTCAATCATTTCTGTTAGGAAACATAATCCCTAATATATTTACATGTTTGTCCTCTTAGGATCTAACCATACATGTATTACTAGTCCTAGATTTATTTACATGCTAATTGAAATAAATCTATACTAACCACAACACAATTGCATACCTTTTAAGCTTGTAGAGACCTCTTAATCAAACTTAATTGATTGCTTAATTTAATAAGCTAATGGTCTTATTTATAGGAGGGAAATCAAGTCACTATGCATTGATTATTATTAATCAAATTATTAGGATGCATAATGACCTTTTCTAACCCTTACAAAAATGTTAACATCATGGGTGCACCATATGTTCCCCATTTAACATTTCACTAATTGTTGTTACTTAACAACCCTTGTTGTTACTAATTATTTGATTAACAACTCTTGTTGTTTACTTAATTATTTGATATTACTAATTGTTGTTATTAAACAACACCAAATAATTAACTTAATAATTTCCAACATGAAATTATTACCAATTGTTGTTATTTAACAACATCAAATAATTGCTTAATAATTTCCAATTAACAACAATTAACATTATCCAACATCTCCCACTCACACATGATGGGATTAACAATTTTTATTTTCTCTACAAGAATAATTCATACTTTGCAATTATGTCGTGCGACCAGCATACTTCGAGAGCTCACTTGCTATACATCTGTTAGGAATATATAGCCGCTCGAAAAATGGATAGAATCGTAGTGGATTATGTATGCAGTATCCTCGATCATTTATCACATTAATCTCTCTCTCGATCTTTTTTCGAACGTAATATTTATTTTGTATTCACAATCATGTTTGATCACATAGAATAACATAATTGGTCGACCAGTGAATACAAGCTAATGTGATATTACTTATATAATGATCTTTCTCCTTTCTCGAATCTCTCAACTTTGATTCAATTCGCTTTTCCAGAGATGTTCTTTCAGATCGAATCTCTCATGATCTTTCAGCAACACTCCAAGATAGCGATCATCAAATCTAAGTTTTAAGAAGCAGACAAGAGTCTAAAGGGTACAATGTGAGATTTAAATAATCTCAAGGGTCTCACACAATATCAAGACTGGGATCTTTACTTGTATTACCCTCAATAGCCGCAAATGTACACATGGTATGAAAACATGTGCTACGGTATTCTCTCATTTCCCATGGAGCGCATGTCTCATAAAATACCGTACATATTATAGTTCAGACAAAACACAATGTCCAACTCATAACTGACATTAAGACAAGTAAGGTGAAACGAACTTATTCACCTTAGGTCATATCACAGAGAAAGTGACCTCATAACGACATTACTTAATTTTCAAGCTTGAGCTCTCTAAATTATCACTTCAGATAATTAGCTTAAAAATTTGTCTCATCTCCCATTAACACAAAGTAATGGAGGCGATTGCCCGTGTGAGAGGGCCAATCATTCTCTTGTCCGACATACTTCTCAAACTAACTAATAGTATATTTGTTTAAACATGTATCAACATAATAACATGTAAGTATTGAATACAAACATCAATGCGTATTAACATTAGTAAACATTATTTGGGAAAAATACATATCATAATATGTAAGCACATTAACATCTACGCAATCCCTGAGTTTTTACATGTCTAACAAAGACAACTCTAGGAACAGGCTTGGTCAATGGATCTGCTACCATTTCTTGCGTAGAAATGTATTTCATGTTTACCTCTTCTCGTGAAACTATGTCTTTCACAAAGTTATATTTGGTATCTATATGTTTCGTTTTACAATGAAATTTTGGGTCTTTTGTGTAGGCTATCGCTGCTTCACTATCACAGTTAACTAATACTGCACCAAAAGCTTCATTTGACATACCCAAATGATCCAAGAACCTTTTCAACCACACAGCCTCTTGTACTGCTGATGAAAATGCCACAAATTGAGCCTCCATTGTGGATAAGGCTATACAAGATTGTTTCTTACTGCTCCATGAAATGGCACAATTGTTTAGCAAGAAAACAAAACCGGAGGTAGATTTTATTTCATCTAAATCTCCTCCCCAGTCAGCATCAGTATAGCCTCTCAATTGTATATCATTTCCTTGATAACACAATGAGTAATCAGCTGTCACTTTCAGATACCTAAATATTCTTTTAACTGCTTTCCAATGTACTAGTTCTGGATTGGATTGGTATCTACTTACCATTCCAACAGCGAAACAGATATCAGGTCTTGTACACAACATTGCGTACATTAAACTTCCAACTGCATTTGCATAAGGAACTTTCTTCATTTGTTCCTTTTCCTGTGGAGTTTCAGGACACAATCTACGACTCAAAGCTTCGGTTTTCGTGATAGGAGTATCAATGGGTTTGCAAGCCTGCATTTGGAAGCGTTCTAGAATTTTCTTTATATATGACTTCTGTGAAAGAGATAATAAATTCTTTGAACGATTTCTTGAGATCTTAACCCCAAGAATATATGCAGCTTCACCCATATCTTTCATCTCAAAGTTAGATGATAACCATTCTTTAATGTGTTTTACAAACTCCTTATCATTTCCGGCTATAAGTATATCATCCACGTACAAAGATAAGATAATGAACTTATCTTATCTCTCTTGGTGTACACATAATGATCCTCATCTATCATTGTGAAATCATTCGAAATGATTGTATTGTGGAATCGTATATACCATTGTCTAGACGATTGCTTGAGACCATATATAGACTTTAAAAGTCTACATACTTTCTCCTTTTCATTTTCTTTTATGAAACCTACTGGTTGTTCCATGTAGATTTCTTCATCAAGTTCTCCATTGAGAAAAGCAGTCTTTACATCCATTTGATGTAATTCTAGATCCATACTTGCTACTATAGCCAGAATCAAGCGAATTGAGGTAAACCTTACAACAGGTGAAAAAGTCTCTTCATAGTCAATTCCTTCATGTTGCGTATACCCTTTTGCCACAAGTCATGCTTGATATCTTTCGATATTGCCAAAGGCATTACGCTTTATTTTAAGAACTCATTTGTTCTTAACAGATTTGCGTCCTTTGGGTAGATCAACTAATTCCCAAACTTGGTTGGACCTCATTGACTCCATCTCTTCTTCCATTGCTTTCATCCATTTTTCCTTAGCAGGACACTGAAGAGCCTCTCTTATGTTTCTAGGTTCTTCATCATCTTGAGGTAGAATCATAAAGGTTTCTCCTTCGATATCGAAATGACGTCGAGGAATGCCTATACGATTACTACGTCTCAATTGGGATTCTAGTGGTGGAACTGATTCCTCACTTTCGATATTATTCCCATTTGGATCGTGCACATTGCTCCCACTTGGATTATGTACATCACTCTCACTCGGATCACGTAAATGAGACTCGTGTGAAACTAATTCATCATTTTGAGATTCATGTGAAACAAATTCATCATGTTTTCTCAAATTTCTCTCATCACTCCCACTTGAATTAGGTAAACCCGAGTGTTCACCAATCATGTGATCCATGTGATCTTGAGTTTCATATAGAGATAAATCTTGACATATCTCTCCCTGCTTAGGAAAATCATTTTCTAAAAATGTGATATCTCGTGATTCAAATTCTGTCACGCCTCCACTTTCATGTTCACCTATGTAAACATATCCTTTTGATTGTTCAGAATATCTTATGAAGATACTATTTTTTCCTCTTGGGCCTAACTTTCCATGTTCGTGAGAACGCACATGAACATAAGCCGCACAACCCCAAGGTTTTAGAAAGTGAATATCTGGTTTACGACCTGTCCATAACTCATATGGTGTGGTGGACACAGATTTAGATGGCACTCGGTTAAGTACATATGTGGCAGTTAATAATGCATCACCCCAATAGGTTATAGGCAAATTTGATTGTGCCATCATAGACCATACCATCTCAAGAAGAGTTCTATTTCTTCTTTCCGCAACACCATTTTGTTGAGGAGTAACAGGAGTAGTCAACTGACGACTAATTTCTTTTTCATCACATAATTCTTTGAACTGATCAGATAAGTACTCACGACCACGGTCAGTGCGTAGTGCTTTAATTTTCTTGTCCAATTAATTTTCTGTCAAATTCATAAATTTCTTGAAACATTCTAATGCTTCGGATTTATGAGCAATCAAATAGACATAACCAAAGCGAGTAAAATCATCTATAAATGTGATGAAATAAGATGCTTCATGCCTTGCCCTGACATTCATTGGACCACAGATATCTGAATGAATTAATTGTAATGGAAATTCTGCTCTAGTCCATTTTCCAAATGGTTTTCTCGCAGTTTTTCCTACCAAGCAATATTCACAGGTTGACAATTCTACCTTCTCAATTTTCCCAGAAAGCCTTCTTTGGCTAATTTTTTCATTCTTTGCTGGCCAATGTGGCCAAGTCTAGCATGCCACACAGTTACATCACTATCATCATTGACAGATGAAGTAACAAACGAAAAATCGAAATTGTGATTAAAACATTCAACATTTAATACAATAAAACCATCCAGAAAATAACCAGAACCATAATGTATTGTACCTAAGTACAAATCAACACCAATTTTATGGAAGTTCAAATTGAAACCTAAATTAACCAAAATCAACACAGATACTAAATCAACACCAATTTTATGGAAGTTCAATTGAAACCTAAATTAACCAAAACCAACACAGATACTAAATTTCGACGAATTTGTGGAGCAAACAATACATCATGTAGTAGTAAAGTTTTTCCACCATGCATGACTAACTTGCATGTTCCTATGCCTTTGACTTCAACCCGTGAGTTGTTGCCAACATATATCCACTTCACCCTAGGTGAAATTCGCCGAAATTCCACGAAGACATCTCTATCCTTCGCTACATGGTATGTGGCTCCTGAGTCTACAGTCCACAAATGATTAGATTCAATTAGAAAGATTGAACTTGAAACACATATTTCATTTAAATATGCACGAAAGGTATTCACCTTTTTAGGCTCAGTGCGGTCACGAGCAAAATGACCTTTCTTACCACAGTTAAAACATTTAACCTTTGCCATGTTTTTCTTTTGGTAGGACGTTTTCCTTTCCCATGTTGATTGGTTTTCTATTTCTTTTCTGGCTTAGAAGAATTTTGTTCTTTTCCGAACTGGAACCCACCACCATGAAATTTTATTTTCTTTTTGAAACCCTCAGGTTTGCTAGTTTCTGTCATATACACTTCAGTATTTGACTTAGCAGCCGCAAGGCGGTCGCTTTCTAATTCAAGGTGACGTTTGGCATCATCAAAGGTTTTGATGCTCTCATTGTGGGTCAAATGCATCTTCATATGCTCCCAGCTATTTGGAAGAGAACGAATGACCGTTTGGACTTTCTGTTCATCTGTAAGAACATGTCCATCATCTGCCAGTTCAGTAATCATGTTTGACATTTGCCTCAAGTGTTCCGACATAGTGAACTCAGGACGTTTCTTGTATGTGTCAAACTTGATTGTCAGTGACCTGAGTTTGGTTATTGAGGTACTACCAAACTTTTCAGCTAGTGTGGACCAGATGTCCTTAGCCATGTCATATTTCCTGAACTCTTTCATTAGGTCATTATCCATACTGCTCAGCAACGTAATGCGAGCAATGTAATTCTTTTTCTTCCAGGCCTCATAAGCCTCTCAGTCTCGCCTGTGTTGGGCCGTAGTGCCCTGTTCAGGTTCATCCATGCTCATTTTCAAAGTTTCAAGAACCTCTTGTTCTTCTAGCACATATTGGATTTTCATGCTCCAAATTTCATAATTATCGCCATTCAGTTTCTCACCCTTGTTGAGTTCAGCAATAATGTTCTTTGTTGCGGAAGCCATATTAAAAACACAAAGTTTCTACAGACATTCATGCACAATTGTTAATACTTTTATTTATTTTATCATGAAACGAATTATGTTTAATAAAATTCTTCAATAGGGTTGGAGTCAAAAGGCCACTATGTGTCCAATCATCATCCAATTACCCAATGTAAAAATATTATCAACATAATCAATCATGTAAAATCATTTTCTAAAAAATTACATAAATTCTTAGAACATCTAAATCATGCGACCATTGTACATGACAATCATTGATTTAATTACATAAATTCAAAATCAACATGAAACATTCATACATATAAATACAATAATCACATGTCATGAAGTAACAAATAATTACACACATAAATATTAACATAGTTTTATTATAGAAAAACTAATATCTAACACTTAAAACTTTTCTGGTTCTAGTGTTCCAACGAATAAAAGTCTTTGGATAAGAATCCTCAAATTCTTTCGGTAACTGGTAATTGATCTTGGACAACCATGGGAAACCTATTGCAAATTTCGGATCCTTGCAACGTTTCCGAGACATCAAAGGAAAAATGGTATTATTTGTCTTAGATTGAAGATACTCAATCGCTAACCTCTCAATGGCTATGTTGTATTGAACACGTAGTTCTTCTGTATGAGTTACTAATTTCCAAATATCAGTAAGCCTTTTTTGCCATATTTCCGGGAGAGTATTTCGAAGCAATCTGAGTCTGTTCGGTTGTCCTTTCCAATTACCCTCCCATATAGATTCTTGTAACATGTTATTAAAGGTGAGTATATGCGAAATCATATCATCATCTTCTTTCATCCGATACATATCCAGATCCAGCAACATGTCTTTCAATTTTTCACTATGGGCGGATGTCATAACTCTTTTTGCAGTTTTTTGTCTGATCGGCATGATTTTTCTGCAATAAATACAAAGAAAAATCAATATAATGATACACAAAGTTACATTAACTAAAATAAACATCACAAAGACATTCATTTATATAAACACAAAGTTTATATGATAAAACAAATTTATCATGGTCGATTAATACAATATGCAAAAGGAATAGACATTTAATCATGACGGATCAGAATTACCAAAGCAAACCGATACAGACATGACCAACACGGGCTAATACAGATGTCCACACGCCTTCCATGCGCCACAGGAGTGGCTCACGTGCCTTCACGCTCCGCCACGCGCTGGCCACGGGCTCCCACTCGCCCTCACGCGCCCTCACGCGCCGGCCAGTCTCGGGTAACCTTCACGCGCAGACGACATGTCTCCGCTAGTTCCATGTGTGTACGACATATCGGTTGTAAGGTATAGACTCAGTCGTCTTGTCGGTTTCGATGTTGCGGACGACATGTCGTCCTTCGCGGTATTATGCGTACGACTTGTCGTACATAACCGGATGACATGTCATCTGAGACTAAAGGACACGTACGACTTGTCGCACGATAAACACGGACGACTTGTCGTCTGGTTACGCGGCTCATATATGACTTGTCGTACGTCATGGTGGATGACTTGTCGTCCGGTTCTCTAAATAGTGGATGACATGTAGTATGAATCTTCTGGGAGTGTTTTTCTGGGTAAAAATAGATTCAACTAGCCAACTTCTAGAGTCCATATCTTTCTCAATTTTTATCCAAATTAAGCAAATGATATATCAAATTGAAGATCGCATGACCTAGTTTTCAAAACATATTTGAACATGCGATTATCAATTTTATACAGAGAGTTATTACGGCCCAAAGTTGGAAGAAAATCATTTTTGTAAAAACAAAAACCAGAATCATTTTAACATTTTTCATGCATGTTCATGCAATTTTTGTGTAATCCAACTAGAATACATGCATTTAAGCTACTGATACCAATGTTAGGAAACATAATCCCTAATATATTTAAATGTTTGTCCTCTTAGGATCTAACCATACATGTATTACTAGTCCTAGATTTATTTACATGCTAATTGAAATAAATCTATACTAACTACAACACAATTGCATACCTTTTAAGCTTGTAGAGACCTCTTAATCAAACTTAATTGATTGCTTAATTCAATAAGCTAATGGTCTTATTTATAGGAGGGAAATCAAGTCACTATGCATTGATTACTATTAATCAAATTATTAGGATGCATAATGACCTTTTCTAACCCTTACAAAAATGTTAACATCATGGGTGCACCATATGTTCCCCATTTAACATTTCATTAATTGTTGTTACTTAACAACCCTTGTTGTTACTTAATTATTTGATTAACAACTCTTGTTGTTACTTAATTATTTGATATTACTAATTGTTGTTATTCAACAACACCAATAATTAACTTAATAATTTCCAACATGAAATTATTACCAATTGTTGTTATTTAACAACATCAAATAATTTGCTTAATAATTTCCAATTAACAACAATTAACATTATCCAACAATTTATATATATTTGTCTTAAGAATTAAGACATTCGAAGCCATTATAATATATAATGACCAAACTTCATAAAATACTAAGCATATTTTAATGATAGTTACAAATATCAAATGTTTTGGATGTATGGTGCCATTTTGATGTCGGTTCCAATCTTTTGATTGGTAATAAAAAAGCATTATCATTCGAACCACACAAATTTTTTGCTCAATTGATCAAGGCGTCGTATAGCTGAATCTATATATCAAAATGCATGAAGACACTATTGATGGTGATTTTTGGATCTGAGAAAATCTGAAATATGGAGAAGGTTATTAAAGGGATTTTACTTACCAAGATGGGGGCCCAATGTCTTTGCAAGGATGAGGGTCCAGGCCCAATGCCTAGATTCATCTACATTTGAAGACCGACCCGAGGATGCCGGTTTTGGCTTTGAAGCACAGTGAATGGGGCTCGGAATGAACCAACAGAGGCACGGTCACATACACCCGAGAAGGGTGATCATTGGAAGATAGAAGTTATAAGAGAATCATAACAGTTCAGACTGTCATCGGAGGAAGCTATTTCTCAATATTTTTATATGACAATGAGTTTAATGTTGGCTTGACCCTTTTCGAAGAAGAGGTAAGGAAAGTGGAGGTCTTTCTGCCGACCCAACCTGTTAGTAAATGTAAGGAAATATGCACTTATTTCGGTGTACCGACTCGAGGATATGGCTCGAGGTTGCATCATTATGCTTTTAGACAGACGACGTAATCCCTAAATGGAAATTTGAGCTTCCAGAGGAGCGACGAGATATGAGTATGCTAGTGGCTGATGGGATGGAAGAAGGCTTCGGACTTATAGACTAACACACGCAACCGCGTGAGTGGTTGGAATGCAGGTTGGATCATGGGCAAAGTGTGTAGCAGTTACCAAAAAAGGTGGGAATAATGGTTTTCAGATGGGGGAAGGTGGTTATGTTAGGCGGTCAGAGCTACTGTTTGTAGAGTAATTGGGAAAAAGAAACATGGGCGACAGTGAAGGGTTGTTATCATGACTTGGTGTAATAGTAGATGAAGAAGTATTATATAAAAGGGTTGAGAACTAACTGTAACGGTTTTTTAAGCTAATTTTTCTCACTCACAACTTGTAAAAGAGAGCAAAAAACTCATTGTGAGCGAGAGATAGAGCAGGTCGGTCTGACCCGAGCTCCTAATAAATATTTTATTTCCTTTGCATCTGTGGACGTAGGTTGGATCCATTCCGCCGAACCACGTTAAACCATTTGTTCATATCTGTGTGTTTTCTTATTTGTCTATCAAGTTTGATTTGGTTCCCAACTAACCAAACAAATTCATCGTTTGGGGAAGGTATGTTCGAGGAGTGGTTTTTTCCGAATTACCCCTAGAATGAAAACAGTCGTCAATAGACTCAAAACATTAGAGCTAAAATAATAGATTTAAGGTGTATCTATAATTATTGACAATTATTTCCATTTTAGACACACAACTGTCACAGATTTTCTCCCGAGTTTTGTAACTAAAACATGTCTTGTTATAAAAACTAAAGTGTTATAAAATATATGTTGTGATTCTCTAATCATTAAAGAGTGTTTATGAGGAAAATTTTCTTTCTATTACTACCTAAATAGAATTTACAACGATTACAAACTTTGTTACAAAAACCTCATACTTCATTTTCTAAGCTCTTTTAATTGAAGCTTCTTGTTAGTGATGCTTGAACTCTCAAATGAGAGCTCAATTTATTGGCAATGGCTTGCATTCTTACTCAACACAATTAGTGGAGTGGTTGCTATAATTTTCCACTAATTGAGTGGTTATGGGTGGTTATACCAAAACCATTAATTGATTAATGGTGGTTGTAATAAATTAATCATGTGTGTTGAATTTATATCAACTCTCCCCCTCCAACTGCATCCAAAACGATTTTCATTTTATAACTATTCCTGCTATATATTTGTACAACTCCAGCTTGTCCCGTGTAACCATCTTTGTTGACATGTTGGTCGTGTCTTTGCACAACACACTTCATTGTGTCTCCACATATTACTCTTATGCTGCCATTTTTCTTCACCCATTTATTCTCCAATGTCTTCCCGCCTTTTGGGAAAATCTTTAGCTTATCTTTATCAGTAAGCATAATATATTCGGATCCCAAATATCTGGTTGATAGAATCCTGCCTTGCTCAGAACTTTTTGTCCTAGGTCCACTGGTTTCAGAAGGTCAGTTATTATCCAAATTTATGGATGATCATGTAGCTTCTAGTGGAGCGGGTTGAGGCTCCCCCTGCTTAACACTCTCTTATGTAATCTCTGATGGAGCATGTTGTGTCTCCCTCTACTCGATGTCCTCATCTGACTTCTCCAGTTCTGCTTCCGAAATATCATGCACCCTAACTGCGGCCAATTATGCTGGTGCGGGGTCTGGATTTCTATCAGCACTGAAATTGGAAGACATATTGGGCTTTTCAATGTCTTCAATTGTCTAGTCTTCAAGAAACTCTACATCATGCCTTCTGATGACTATCTTTTCCTTCAGATCCCATAATATGCTTCTGCTTGAGCTCATTTGATACATGTGTAACGACTAAACGGCGAAATACTCTAAGGTGAGAGTAGAAGGGATTCTTACCAGGCCACACTTTCTCCGAAATCTTAAAATTCAATGGTACAGATGATGATCAGTCGATCAAGTATCATGCGCCACAAACAACTTCTACCCATAATGGCTTTAGCAGCTTATCCATACTGATCATGCTTCTGACTTTCTCCATAATGATGCAGTTCTTTTTTTCAGCAACCCCATTATTTTGTGGGGTGCGTGGAACAATTCTCTCATATCGAATGTCGTGTCGCCTGCAGTAGGCATCGAACTCTCTAGAACTGTACTCACCTTCATTATTTGTGCGGAGGCAGTTCAATTTCTTCATTGTTTCACGCTCTACCATAGCGTGGAACAACTTGAAATAATCTAGGACCTGATCATTTGTCTTCAGAAAATACACTTATACTTTCCGAGAAACATCATCAATGAAAATCAGAAAATATTTATTATCGCCTAGTGAATCAACCTCCGAGGGACCACTCACATCAAAGTGCACCAGACTGAGTAACTCTGATATTCAATTTCAAGAGAAATTAAATGAGACTCTGTGTTACTTACCAAACAAACAGTGGCTGCAAGGACCTAGTGCAGCATCATTGGTAAGCTCATTGGTCAGGGTAGACAATCCTCTTTCACTCATGTGATCGAGTCTCTGATGCCACAAATTCTGATAAGCCTATTTTTCAGCTATATTGAGGTTTTCTACATAAATTTTTACATGAGTCTTATATAGTGTGCCGCAAACATGTCCTTAGACGACAATCATGACACATTTTGTCATTCTTTAAGTGCCATTTCTGAAGTAACTGTCATAGCCTTGTTTGTCAAGGGCTATCTTTGAGAGTACATTCAGCCGAAGTTCTAGAATATGCAGGACATCATTCAAGGTTAATGTACACCCGACATTTGTTCGCAACTAAATATCACTAATTCTTACTATCTTAGAGAATTGACATTTCCTATCTTCACTAAACGAAAGTCTCATGTTTTATATGTTGTGAAGAAACCTCTATGAGGAGTGATGTGGTATGATGTTGTAGTATCTACCACCCACTCAACATCTTGGGTTATAGTGTGAAGACATGGCTCTTCCTGCATGAAGCATATGTCTACATCTCCTTAGACAACTACTAGTGTCTCTATTTCATTATTCTTCTGCTGGAAATTACCTTAGATCTGCTCTCGTTGCGGTTTTCGATAATTCGTCCTTAAACAACCTTCTATGCCACAATGGTAGCACTTATAGGTAGGCATCTTTCTATATAAGGATATACCTCTAGTTGTGCTTCTGCCTCTCTCTCTTTCTCTTCCTCAATGTATTCCTTGAGTTTCCGTGATGAAGGCTTCTGTCTGTTATGAGCCAACATCTTTTCTCCTAGACCATTCATTCAACATAACATCTTTTACCATAGGCATGTGAAGTTTGCCTCCTGGAGCTAAATTGCTGAGAGTAACCACCAATGTCTCCCAACTATCGGGAAGGGAACTGAGTAGTATGAGGGCTTGTACTTCATCTTCCAGCTACATGTCTACTGTAGACAGTTGATTCACAAGCTCTTAAACTCATTAGTGTGTTCTGCAATGGAAGTTCCTGTTGGAAATAATTACCAAGCCCCAAGATCAACAAGAACAAGCAAAATATATAAATACATGAATGAATTAATTGAAGTATGGCGGAATCATACTCACAATACTTGAAAATGGATGCTAAGATGATGCGAAATTCCTCCCTTGTGCAGTGAAGCTCTCGGCCAAGAAGAAAAGAGGGACTCCAAGTCGAGTTTGATCCTTCCAAGCTCAAGGATTAGTTTCCCATATCACCTATGTATGATCCCTTGAAGGTGCTAGCCTTTGTTGTGATTTTGAATGCACAACTTCTTCAAATCTTGCCACAAAAATTGAAGAAATGAGAGCCCAAAACTGCATGTAGTTTCGGCAATGTGAGAGAGAGGAGAGTTGAATGATTTTTGTTACAAAAAATCAATTTATATTTATGCCATAATATTTATTAAATTAATAATAAACTTATGACACAAATCATGCAATGGCTTAGAGTGTCAAACACTCAAACTCCATGCAAAACCATTGAGTGCATTGTACACTATCTCCATGCAATGCATTAGAATTAAATAATGCATAATATGACATGTGTCATGTGGGCCCCACACGTTTCAAATGAAAGTGGGCCCACGTGCACTCACGCGTCGGGTTCGATATTTCCGAAATACCGAACTTACGTCGCGACGTTAATTAAATCGAATTTAAATAAATAATTGCGCCTAGCGAAATTATTATTTACGTCGCTAACGAATTAATTCTAAATTAACTCGTTTGCCCGAATTAAAATCTAATTTTAATTTCGCGTCGAAATCGAATTTCGATTATTATATCGAATATAATATTTTTACGATTAATTCCAAATTAATCGTTCTCTCTCTTGTATAATACTTTATCCAAGATAAAGTCTCTCCGTAATTAATCCAAGATTAATCGAGTTTGAATCATACGTCATTGGTGAATCTTCGGGAAGCGACCCAAGAGATCTCTGGATATGTTGGCAGTAAATACGGCCGTCAGATTATCTGAATACGTACGTACCAAGTACTACGTTTTTACCGATTTACAAGACAAGGTTAGCCTCTAGCAAAACGCCATGCCTACCCAATTCTCCAGAAATATTCTTATTGGAATATAAGATCTATAACAGGCGTAGTATACCGTAGTATAGTGTATATCGAACCAGTATCGGATGATCACATGTAAGGCCTGGGGCTGGAATGTGTCTGCCCCGTACGATACACATATCGGACATCAAGCAACCAGTCTCTTTGAATCGGATAATCCTGACCTAGTCATATTATCCCGATGGTTGCAACCATTATAGAGTACTAGTTCTGTATCCTTCGCGATCATCATCTCCATATGTCTGAAGTGATACTTCCATCTTGACATCACACCCAATACACTACGATTCTCGATGAATCCAGAAGAGGTGTACACAGAACCCGTTAAAGCCCTGGACCACCAAAACTAAAGTTTACCGATTGTCGTAAGTACTAGCGATGCAAGTCTCAGGTTAAGATCATATGCACCTACCCTGAAGCGGACTCCCATAGACACGCAGACATACTACCAATGGGATTCCGCGGGGTCTATCCAGAGCGAAGCTGTTTTCCGTACCATCGATAAACACAACCTCCTACCGCACTTGCATAAGTATCCTATACTTAAATATATGAGAACTATGCCGTTGTGCCCTCACAACATGCACAAGTGCAGTACTAGTCTATTCCGCATTATCGATGTCCAATCTCGATAATACTACGACTAGGGATATTTAATGATTAAACCTTTATGGATTGATACCGTCTCATATCATCACAATCCGGAACTAATCATAGGGACTCTTACCATTTATATCAAAGTAAATAAATTACAAAACGGTAAAAGGCAATTTCATTACTACATAGTTAATTTTGTACAATAATACAATATCATTTACAAAATAGTGACGCTATGGGTCATAACTGTCTAACAATCTCCCACTTGGCCTATGCCAGTCACTCAAGCATCTAATATGAACTATGTATGTGTCGCTCAAACTTTTCCCGAGGAATTATTTTCGTCAGCGGATCTGCAATGTTGTCCTCTGATGCGATCTTTTCGATCTTCACATCGCCACGATGTATGATCTCTCGAATCAGATGGAATCGTCGAAGAACATGTTTGGATCGTTGATGAGACCTTGGTTCCTTAGCCTGCGCTATGGCCCCGCTATTGTCACAATACAATAAAACGGGCTCAGCTGCTAATGGAACTACTCCTAATCCAACTAGGAATTTTCGGATCCAAACCGCTTCCTTTGCTGCTTCAGCTGCTGCAATGTACTCCGCTTCAGTTGTTGAATCGGCAACAGTATCTTGCTTGGAAGATTTCCAGCTCACTGCTCCGTTATTCAAGCAAAATATGTACCCGGTTTGCGACTTGAAGTCGTCTCTGTCGGTTTGGAAACTTGCATCGGTATACCCAGATACCTCAAGTTCTCCATCTCCATAGATTAAGAAAACATCCTTAGTTCTCTTAAGATACCTAAGGATACTCTTAAACGCCATCCAGTGATCCTTTCCTGGATCGGCCTGATATCGACTACACATGCTCAAAGCATAGGACACATCAGGTCGTGTACATATCATGGCATACATGATCGATCCAACTGCCGAGGCGAACGGAGTCCGACTCATGTTGTCTCTCTCATCTTGTGTTTTAGGACAAATGTCCCTAGATAGATAGACGCCATGTGATGTTGGCAACAGTCCCCTCTTGGACTGATCCATGTTGAATCTCTTCAACACTTTATCAATATATGTACTCTGGGAGAGTCCAAGTAGCCTTCTAGATCTATCCATGTAGATCTTTATTCCTAGAATAAAAGCTGCTTCTCCCAGATCTTTCATGGAGAATTTCAATGAAAGCCAAGCTTTCACCGACGTTAACATGGGAATGTCATTGCCTATTAGCAATACATCGTCGACATAAAGGACAATAAAAGTCAGTGCACTCCCACTAACCTTCTTATATACACAAGGATCATCTACGTTTTGAATGAAATCATATTCTTTTATGACCTCATCAAAACGTTGGTTCCATGACCTCGATGCTTGCTTCAGTCCATAAATGGACCGATTTAACTTACAAACCTTGTTTGCAAGTCTTGGTGCGATAAAACCGTCAGGTTGTTGCATATAAACATCCTCCAACAGGTTTCCGTTAAGGAAAGCGGTTTTAACGTCCATCTGCCATATTTCGTAATCGTAATATGCAGCTATGCAAGCATTATCCGAATGGATTTAATCATGGCAACGGGTGAGAAAGTTTCGTCATAATCAACTCCAAGTTGTTGACGATACCCCTTCGCTACGAGCCTAGCTTTGTACGTTTGTACGTTGCCATCCATGTCGGTCTTCTTCTTGAAGACCCATTTGCATCCAATAGGCTTTACGCCTTCTGGTGCATCAACTAGTGTCCAAACTTGGTTGGTATACATGGAATCCATTTCGGCCTTCATGGCCTCTTGCCATAAAGTGGATTCGATACCTTGTATCGCTTCCTCATACGTAGCCGGTTCAGTATCCTCAATAAGATTAATATCTACATGAGGTGAGATCAGGAATCCATACCTCTCAGGTATTACCCTGACTCTCTCCGACCTACGTAGTCCTTGTGTAATTGAAGATTGTGGTTCAGTCTCATCCTGGATGGACTGTTCATGTTCCGTTCTCGATTCATTGCCAGGAACAGTATCACTACACTACGACTTTCATCGAGTTCTATTTTCCTTTCCTCCCACTAAACACTGCATTTAGGAATTCCTTCTCAAGGAATACCGCATGTAGAGCAACAAATACTTTGTTCTCTTTTGGGTAATAGAAGTAATATCCTTTGGTTTCCCTAGGATATCCAACAAATAGGCATTTATCTGATTTGGGTTCAAGTTTGGTACCTTCCAAACGTTTGACGTATGCCCAGCAACCCCAAATCTTCAGGAATGAGAAACCTGGTTTTTTTCCTGTCCATATCTCATATGGAGTCTGTTCAACAGACTTTGACGGAACCCGATTCAAAATAAGAATTGCACTTTCTAATGCATGTCCCCAGAAGGATATAGGTAGCTCAGTGCGACTCATCATCGACCTTACCATGTCAAGCAAGGTACGGTTTCTCCTTCCGTCAGACACACCATTTAATTGTGGTGTTCCAGGAGGAGTCCATTGTGAAAGGATACCATATTCTTTCAAGTAATCTTGAAACTCATTACTTAAGTATTCGCCACCACGGTCCGACCGTAATGTCTTAATACTCTTGCCTGTTTGTTTTTCAACTTCGTGTCGAAACTCTTTGAATTTCTCTAAAGTTTCCGACTTGTGCATCATTAGATACACATAACCATAACGCGATGCATCATCCGAAAAGGTTACGAAGTATCGATATCCACCTCTAGCCTGGCTAGACATGGGCCCACAAACGTCACTATGAACGAGGGCTAACAGTTCAGTGGCGCGTTCACCTTTACCACTAAAAGGTGATTTAGGCATTTTGCCTAATAAACAAGATTCGCAGACGTCATATGAATTTGGATCAAATCCGTCCAAGTACCCACTCTTCGAAAGTGTGGATATGCGAGTCTTGTTGATGTGTCCCAGACGACAATGCCACAAATAAGTTTCTTCTTCCTTTGGATTACTCATTTTGAGCCTTTTGTTTGTTATTTTACGTTTTGGAGATTTATTTATATTCAAAATAAAAGACCATTATTTGCATCGGCAGTGCAAATTTCTGCATCATCTTTATATAAATAACACCTGGTGTTTTTAAATACAAAAGTGTACCCATACTGGGTTAACAAAGATACAGAAATAATATTCCTAGTTAAACTAGGAACAAAATAACAGTCATTTAGTTTAAGTACATGCCCCGAGGGCAGTTCCAAAACAAAAGTGCCTACGGCCAAAACAGCAACAGAAGTTCCATTTCCAACTCGTAGATCTACCTCCCCCGAAGCCAGTCTCCTGCTATCATGCAGATCCTGCACATCAGTACAAATATGAGAACCACAGCCAGAATCAAAAATCCAATTTTTATTAAGACTAGAAGTAGTCATATTTATCTCAATAACAAACATACCTGAGGCCGGTGCCTTGCCCGCCTGTATGTCCTCCTTGTGTCCCTTGTTCATGCGGCAGTCACGCTTCCAGTGACCTTTCTTGCCGCATTTCAGGCAAACATCTTGAGACTTGTCCCTTGGCTTCCCAGAAGCCTTTGTTGACTTGGCTTTGCCTTTGTTTCTATGCTTTTTCTTCTTAACACCCCCAGTTGCCTTGAGCCCAGCTTTCGGCGTTTGAGATGTTGATGCAAAGTGCGCCTCGCGCTTGTTGCCTTTCAGAAGCTCTTTCTCTGACTCCTTGAGAATCGATAATAACTCTCCAAGAGTATCATCCGAATTCATCAATTTGTAGTTGATGACAATCTGTTTCCAAGTATCGGGTAGTGACTGTAGAAGTACATCTATAGACAGCTCAGCCTCCAAGACTATACCCATATTAGCCAATTCATCAATCATATCGGCTATCATTTGAGTCCCATGGACCTCAACAGAACTACCATCAGTCATACGGGAGCGAAAGATTTTCTTCACTAACTCGTACCTCGCCATCCGCTTATTAGTGCGGTGAAGATCTTGCAATCTTGTCATCATATTATAAGGATCAAGTCCCTATTCTGGCGGCGAAAGTGTTGAGTCATTGAAGCAAGCATGATCGACTGAGCCGTGTCACAATCATCACTGTGAGTTTTCCATAACTCCAGCTCAAGTGGCTCAGTGGGCTTAGGCCCGAGAGGTTTTTGTATCATATACAGTATCCTCTCCGCCCCAAGGACTATCCTTAGGTTCATTTCCCAGTCGGCGAAGTTGGTGCCCTTGAACACATTATCACCCATGATTATGTCACGGACATTTCCTTTGTTTGCCATCTTAACTACGATAATCTAATTATCTAGTTAACGATATGTGGGTACAGTCAAACTGTTACATAAAAAAAATAACATTGTATTAGTCCAACTAATGTGTAAATATTGACGAAATAAGTTGTGTAAGCGCGTAAAGCTAAGTATCTGAACGATAATTGCAAATTCAATACTAGCCTCCCACTATTTTCTGCAAGTCTCTAACCCTCTGTGAGTACTCGGGAAATCCTATTTCCTAGTGGGCTAGGATCCCGTTAAATAACACACAACCTTGACTTTGGCCAACAAATTGTATGATATTTAACTAGGTAGATCTCGAAGATCAATTGGATCCCATCCAATTCCTAGATCCGGTAGGTGGACATCTAAGTCCGAAACATATACATATGTCAATGCATCCAATACATTTTCCTAACCATTTCCTCTGAATCAACTAAGCCTTGGCTTTGGCACAACAAACCTAATGATTCCAGTTAAGCGGGACCCATTGATGAGGAAAGTTTCGTAATCAATGTCGATGGACAAGAAGTGATCTTGACTTTGGCCAACAAATCACAACTTGGACAGGACACCGATGTGGAACAAAACTCTCATGATTCAAACACATCCTCAATTGACAAAGGTCTTGACTTTGGCCAACAAACCAATGCCAATTTCGGATCTTGAGAAAGAATCATTCAACGGAAGGAAAATCGCTTAATATTGTTTGAGGGATTTTTCGCGTAATTGGCAACCAATTAATTTATCTTTGTTAGGTCTCATCATCATACACCCTTAAGCATGCTTCTAAAACATCATAAAGCGCGTAAAGTAAAGTAATAGCGATATACGGATGGATATGAACAACAACTTGTTCCTAGAACAAATCACTCCTTTCCTCTCCCCGCTAGCACTATTCTACTCTTACCCAATTACATAATACAATAAGAGAAACCTCATTTACATTGAGGGGAATTAGGTGAGAAGAGAATACAAAGAGACAATAAGAGAAAGGCTGGACACGCAGGTCCAATTTATAAATTCTAAATTTACAATAATTTCTAAAATTACCCTTCCCTTCTAATATCCATCCGATATACACTATTCATACATCACATCCACATTCATTCATTCAAGGCATGTTATACAACCAATCAAATCCAATTAATTAGTCTTTAATTAGGTGACAATACAATGTTCAAACAATTGTTTGCATTTGCGCGAGTCCAACTCAATTTGAGAATAAATACTTATAGTATGAATTCACGAATTATATCGAACTACTCGTTAAATCCAATTTAAGTCGTATTCAATACTAATCCTATTATTTAATTCTAAATTAAATATTTACACTTTTATTGTGCTTTTATAACTTAGATTCCAAATCTAATACAATCGGGTCTCAAAGCCCAACTAACATCTAATGTCCGTTTAATTAAAGTCCGATGGGCTTTCAATTGATTTCTTTAGGCTTGGGTTTTGGTCAATGTATGGGTCAAACCCAATTACCAAGCCCAATAAGGAATCACCCTCATATGCCATAAAATCAATATCAAGCCCATAAGGCCCAATTAAACATAAAAGCCCATTTATTACATTTGGGCTTAAATGGTGTGATTTAGGCCCATTTTGGATCCAATCCAAATGGTCCAAATCTACTTGGCCCAACCAAGCCCATTATGTCCAAATATAATAGTTTTAGGCCCAATTCAAAATTAAGCCCAACTAACCAAATTTTAAAATTCCAAATTTTATAACTTAATTAATTAAAGTGTATTATCATGATTAATCCTTTAAATCAATATTCCCAAAATATCAAATTAATCCATTAATCATATTTTTATCTTAAATATATGTCCAACATTATTTAATCAAAAAATCAAGTCCCTAATCCTCCATCAAGCATTCGGCCAAGGTGATTAAAATGGTTCCGATTTCGTTTTCAATCCAATCGAGTTACAAATCATCATTCCATATTGTTTCAAGTCATCTAATGTCTTAAAATTAAAAAATCATCTAGTCCATATGCTTGCATGTATTCGGCCAAGCCTCATTTGGGTTGGAAAAATTAATCCAATTTATTTTCCATGAAATTGATGATGTATAATCTAAATAACATACATCTAAGCATATTTAATCAAGCAAACTCATCAAATCATGCTCATACAATTTTCCCCAAATAACATCCTAATATATTTGCATGCTCTTTAAGCTCAATGATACCATTGTTGGAATATTACCAAGCCCCAAGATCAACAAGAACAAGCAAAATATATAAATACATGAATGAATAATTGAAGTATGGCGGAATCATACTCACAATACTTGAAAATGGATGCTAAGATGATGCGAAATTCCTCCCTTGTGCAGTGAAGCTCTCGGCCAAGAAGAAAAGAGGGACTCCAAGTCGAGTTTGATCCTTCCAAGCTCAAGGATTAGTTTCCCATATCACCTATGTATGATCCCTTGAAGCTGCTAGCCTTTGTTGTGATTTTGAATGCACAACTTCTTCAAATCTTGCCACAAAAATTGAAGAAATGGAGAGCCCAAAACTGCATGTAGTTTCGGCAATGTGAGAGAGATGAGAGTTGAATGATTTTTGTTACAAAAAATCAATTTATATTTATGCCATAATATTTATTAAATTAATAATAAACTTATGACACAAATCATGCAATGGCTTAGAGTGTCAAACACTCAAACTCCATGCAAAACCATTGAGTGCATTGTACACTATCTCCATGCAATGCATTAGAATTAAATAATGCATATATGACATGTGTCATGTGGGCCCCACACGTTTCCAAATGAAAGTGGGCCCACGTGCACTCACGCGTTCGGGTTCGATATTTCCGAAATACCGAACTTACGTCGCGACGTTAATTAAATCGAATTTAAATAAATAATTGCGCCTAGCGAAATTATTATTTACGTCGCTAACGAATTAATTCTAAATTAACTCGTTTGCCCGAATTAAAATCTAATTTTAATTTCGCGTCGAAATCGAATTTCGATTATTATATCGAATATAATATTTTTACGATTAATTCCAAATTAATCGTTCTCTCTCTTGTATAATACTTTATCCAAGATAAAGTCTCTCCGTAATTAATCCAAGATTAATCGAGTTTGAATCATACGTCATTGGTGAATCTTCGGGAAGCGACCCAAGAGATCTCTGGATATGTTGGCAGTAAATACGGCCGTCAGATTATCTGAATACGTACGTACCAAGTACTACGTTTTTACCGATTTACAAGACAAGGTTAGCCTCTAGCAAAACGCCATGCCTACCCAATTCTCCAGAAATATTCTTATTGGAATATAAGATCTATAACAGGCGTAGTATACCGTAGTATAGTGTATATCGAACCAGTATCGGATGATCACATGTAAGGCCTGGGGCTGGAAATGTGTCTGCCCCGTACGATACACATATCGGACATCAAGCAACCAGTCTCTTTGAATCGGATAATCCTGACCTAGTCATATTATCCCGATGGTTGCAACCATTATAGAGTACTAGTTCTGTATCCTTCGCGATCATCATCTCCATATGTCTGAAGTGATACTTCCATCTTGACATCACACCCAATACACTACGATTCTCGATAAATCCAGAAGAGGTGTACACAGACCCGTTAAAGCCCTGGACCACCAAAACTAAAGTTTACCGATTGTCGTAAGTACTAGCGATGCAAGTCTCAGGTTAAGATCATATGCACCTACCCTGAAGCGGACTCCCATAGACACGCAGACATACTACCAATGGGATTCCGCGGGGTCTATCCAGAGCGAAGCTGTTTTCCGTACCATCGGTAAAAACACAACCTCCTACCGCACTTGCATAAGTATCCTATACTTAAATATATGAGAACTATGCCGTTGTGCCCTCACAACTTGCACAAGTGCAGTACTAGTCTATTCCGCATTATCGATGTCTAATCTCGATAATACTACGACTAGGGATATTTAATGATTAAACCTTTATGGATTGATACCGTCTCATATCATCACAATCTGGAACTAATCATAGGGACTCTTACCATTTATATCAAAGTAAATAAATTACAAAACGGTAAAAGGCAATTTCATTACTACATAGTTAATTTTGTACAATAATACAATATCATTTACAAAATAGTGACGCTATGGGTCATAACTGTCTAACAGTTCCACTCTGTAACTTCAAATTCACCAAACACCTCATTAATATGGCTTTATTCCGAGCAGTCTTCGCCTGGTACATGCCTTCCAAGTTCATACATATTTCATAAACATATGTATCCTATGCTACATGGTGGAAGACATTGTGGCCTATCCACTGCCTAATTTGACCGAGAGTTTTGTTTTTGAATTTATTTCAGTCACTCTCTTTGACAGAAAATAGTCTCACTCCCTTCACCTCGATCATATTGAACAGATCTTTTTAGTGCAAATAATCTATCATCCGAGGCTTCCAAAGGGAGTAATTAGTTGTGTCAGTTTGATCATCACACTAGAAGAAGAATCTTCCATTTCCATTTTGAGTTTAAAGTTTAAAATGAAAATAAGATAAAATCGAGGCTGATTTTCACAAATTAGAGGTCATTGTTACATTCGGAACGGTCGAAAAGGTGGATTTGACTATTTATTGGTCCAAATCCGACACATTAGTCGATTTATAAATTTTTGAAACTTCTAGAGTCAAAATATAAATTTCAGAGAGTTTAGGGGGCTCAATGAAATTTACTAAGGATGTTGACATGGCAGACATATGGCTGATAATGTGGTAGAAATGAGACCGGCTTTGCTGATGTGGCTGATGACGTGTGTCAATGATGTGGCAGATGACGTATCAGACTTCTTGTTGACGTGACTGCTGACTATGTATTGATGTATGCTGATGTGGCGGACATATTAGTGTCTTCAAGCTCTAGCAGGTGCGTGCGGCCTATGGTGCGCGTGGGAAGCTCCCTAGTCGGCGCGTGTGGCTTGTTTCGATCTCCGTTTGATCGCTAAAAAATACCATTGTGCTCGTCTCGAAGTGAATAAGCTGATGGTATGCTCAAAATTGATTTTTGAGAACTTTTCCGAAAACTGAATTTTTCGAACTGAGTTCCGTTCTTCGACTTTTCGACCCTCAACATGTAACTAAAGCTATTGATATCACTTGTTGTGATTCTCTGACCACTGAAGAGTGTTTATGAGGAAAATTTACTTTCTATTACTACTTGAATATAATTTACAAATATTACAAACGTCGTTACAAAAACCTCACACTTCACTCTTTAAGCTCTCTTACTTGGAGCTTAAACTCTAAACTCTCTTACTTAGAGTTTCTTGTTAGGGATGCTTGAACTCTCAAATGAGAGCTCAATTTATAGGAAATGACTTGCCTTCTAACTTAACACAATTAGTGGAATAGTTGCCATAATTGTCCTTTAATTGAGTGGTCAGTGGTGATTACACCAAAACCATTAATTGATTAATGGTGGTTGTAACAAATTAATCATGCATGTTGAATTCATATCAATATAGCCAAAATGAAAGGTGTGAGATTTTACAACCATTGTGCCTCTGTAGGTTAGATTTAGAAGAATTCAAAATATAACACATTTAATCTCGGGACCCCTATGGAAAGTAAGAGGAAAAAGATTTTCAAGTTCTTCATTTCGGGGAAGGAGGATTAGGAAAATCCAATTAATTACAACTTTTTCTCTATATGACACATATGGATGTTGATATTGTTGTTGTTGGTGAAAAAACTATTAAAGGGAGAAGAAAGAAGAGAAGTTTAAAATGCATTCGGTATATGTTATATATATAATAAGATCCAATGATGGATTACTCAACTTATTAAATTAAATATTACACTAAAAGATAGAGAAAATAAAATTTTTAATGCAATTTATTTATTTTTAGTATATTAAAATATGTATTTTTCTATCTTTTAACACGATATTCAACTAAATAAGTTGAGAGATCCCTTATTAGAATCAATAAAATAAAGAGACATGTTATTCATTAAGTTAGAAAGTGACTCATGTATAAGATTATATAAATAGATTAGTTAATTATTGGAATGGAGAGACTATAATTTTGCGTAGTGTATTTTAGGATGTGGTATGGTAATGGATGTTTCTATTAGTCTCTAAGACATGCTTCCAAGATCCTAAACATGATTTCATGTGTGAAAAAATCAAGTAAAGTTGCAGAATTACTTACATTGATTTGGAGAAATTTCAAAAATTTCTTTATTTGGATGAAGCTCCAAGCCCTTTTGTATGTTGTTTGTGTTGGGGTTGGTGCTCAGAGTGCCAATCCGGACCGTATTTATGTCTGATTCATGAATACGAAAATCATCTTTTTCCATAATATTACTTTCTTAGTGGTTACACCTCTTATTTTTATATATGTATTCGATTTAATTACTATTAGATTGAAACTAAATGCGGTTTAGTGATATGTATATATTAGACAAAGGCCTGATAATATATAATGCAGTACACAGTTACAAAGTTAGTTTGTAATTAACATTGGGAAGTGTAACTGCTAAATGTATATTATCAAACATATTTCCTGGTCAAGATTTACTAACACGGGTCAGTTAGTCAAATCGGTTGAGACCAGTATATGTCGTATATCGAGACTTGGTCCGATGGTTTATCCCAATGAGCCATGAGCCTGGGGAGACTCGTATAGACGTGTAGGTGTTTATAATGGATAAACACTGAACGACTCACCGAAGATTCTTAATGGATGATACACCAACGTCAATAAGAATCTTCTCGGGTTGAGTAGTATAGTAGTCCTTCGACTTGAGATACCACTGTGGATGTATGAGACATCCACCACACTTAGATGGCAGTCACGTCACCGATCTATTTAGATCAGACCTCCGTCTGTTCGTTGGGTGTGGACCGATCCTCAGGATATCCTGTGTGTATCAAGATAGGATATGTCAGTTCTCTGTACAGAGCATAGGTAGTCCATATGTGATTAGCAGTCTGTTAAATCTGTGGCCACAGTATACTTCGGAAGTAAGTTTCGATTGTTATTTAGAGATTGTTAATAAATACGTCGATAGGATAATACTTATAGAGATTTAACGTTTACATCTATATCTCTGGGATTATCCGGATACCTGTGACGAAGGGATGATACGTATGCAATGACCTCGACCTATATGATTCGCTAGTTTATCTGTGGTCGTCATAATTTACGGGAGGGTAAATTATGGACACGAAATTAGATTTTGTGACGGATATACCTGAATTTAGAGAGTCTCACTAATGAAATATACTTGTATAGCACTATGGGAACTTTTATGAATAATGATGATTATTTATAAACCGTTTAAACGTTAAACGAAAGATGCATGCAAACGGGCCGAACCGTCATTTCCTAATTAATGTGTAATTGTATTTAATATATGATATTATTAAATACACATTAATAAATTGTCAAATAAATGTATTTGACATATATCATTTATATATGTATTTGAGATATTTAAAGTAAATATAATACATATATTTGAGATGTTTGTATTTAATTAATTAATTAATTAATTGTTAAATAATTAATATAATTAAAATATAAATATCTTATGAAATGATAACGTTAGGAAATCATTATAAGTGTATATTGTTGACTTTTACATTAAAGGAAAAAAAGTTATCAAAATGTGATGATGACTTAGATATTTGTTTTAATATGTTAAAACTTAAAAATATCTATTTCCTTTACTACATGCAAAATTCGGCCAACACCCTAAATAAATATAAGTGTTATATTTTTGAATTGCAATTGTTGACTTACTTTATTTCATTAAAAGGTTGATGATTACAAGTGCAAGTTGACAAGTTGTAACTTTAATGAAACAAAAATAATATCTTGATATTTATATACACATCAATTTCGGCCATGGACAAAAATGGTGAGGTATATATTGTTTTGTTTCATCTTTTAGGGTTAAAAGAGAAGTTCATTTGACATAAAACAAACACAAAAGTAGTTGAGAGAAAAGCTTGAAGGCTAAAGGAAGATGGCTTGGAAAATCATTGTTTTGTAAGTTTTTTTTTCAAAGTCTTCAAAATGAAAATTGTTTCTAACATGCTTAGCATCATTTTGTGTTGCTTTGGTGTTGTCTCTCTTCTTATAGTTTTTGTTTATTTTGGTTGTGAACTTTGATGAAAGATTGATGCATGTAAGTAAGCTTGAAATGGTTTCAAAGCTTTACTTTTGATTTTTAGAAAATCAAGTTGCCATTCTAGAGTTGGTAAGCCACTCATTGGTGACCTAGAATTGTTCTAGAGTTGTTTCAAAGTGGTGAGGCTAGATTGGTAAAGTATTGAATGAATTAAAGTGTTGGATTTTGTAAATTTGGTGAAATTGGACAATTTGATGAAATTGAAAAATTAGGGTTCATAACCCACTCCAAATTTGGGGATTTTCATATATGTGATGTATTATGGTATGAATATGATGCATGTAAATTTTTGGGTTGATTGGATTTGATCTTGGCATGTTTTGAACAAAATGGACCAAAATGTAATTACTTGAAAATTTGGGGTGCTCACGGCAATTACTCAAAAATTAGGGATTTGTGTGAAATCTGATTTTGATGCATTAGATGTGTTGAAAAATATTTTAGAAATGATTTAGAATCATCCAAAATTATATTTGATAATTTTTGGGCTAAAATAATCAATTTACAAAGTTTTGGGGTAATTCGGTAATTACCAAGAAATTTGATCTCTTGTGTAATTTTTCAGAATTTGATAATTGGATAATTAAATAAATAAGTTTATTTAATTGATTCGAGAAAAATTTTGAAATCGGAAAATTTTGATTTTCCACGTTTCCGCTTCGTTACCGATATTCTCCCTGAAAACCTCAACAAAATGTTATCAGAACGAGTCTGATTCTGGCCACCCCTGATATGATTAGCCCTTTAAATCTAATTTTTGTTCTTTTTTTTACTCGATACATGCATGCTTTCATTTAATTTGATTAAATTTAAAGTGTATGACATTTTATGGAATATCCCCGCTTAATAAGGTTTTAAAGTAACTGGTATTGGAATACTTGTTTCTTGGTTCACCTTGTCAATACGGTTTATGAATATTTTTCTGTGACTACATCCGAGACCGTGCCTCTGTTGTGAGGGTGTAGCCGATATAGATTTATTTATGTCGGATGTATATTAGATACTAGATAAATTCAAGTGAAAGCGCAATCCTGAACGTGCCATAGCTGTCAGGGTTACGCAAGTAGCTTGAGTTTATCATTGACGAGTTTAACCTTGGTACGTCTCCTTGTGGACCTGCCCTAGCAGTGACAACGAGAAATGACCAGGACCGGAAACCCATGAGTCACTAGAGAGTGATTGACAAATGAGTTGCCTACCTGATGAATATATGTAGGCGAGACTGTGCCTCTGCTGTGAGTCGAAATATATTCATGGGGTCCACTTCCCATTATGGAATTCGATTTAATTATTGAATTCTCGTTTTTCCGTTGGGGATTACGGTATTACGTAAAATAATGGGAGACACTGCTAAGTTTAAAATTTTCATAACTTAGGCAGTGTGTATTATTATGGAAATAGTTGCTTGTTCGTTTCCTTATACTATTGTTTATATAGAATTGAACTTTTATTCACTGCACACATATTTAGATATGTTATCTGACTTGACTCTTGGTTGCAGTTATTCTAGAAAAGGTTCTAGATACTATTAGACTAGGATATTATTAGATTGGTCTAAACCATCGAGAATTATTGTTCCGATTTTCTTGAAAAATCAAGATGGTTAGTGACTTAGTTTCGAACTCATGACATATAATCTAGATAGATATCCCTTTTAGAATATAATACTTTAGAGAGAATAGTTTCTTGTGCAGTAAGAATTGACTTGAATTGGTTCATGTCTCGAGATTCTTGACTCGCATTAAGAAAGCCCCATTAGGTATTTGTTTATCTAGTAATGACGTTTCTTAGCTTTAATGACCTTTAGAGGCAATGTGTCTGACACAATTTTCTAATCAGTTATTTGCAATTATTTTGAATAGTTGAATGCAAATAGTAAAGCTAAAGAAAAGAGATGCATGTAGTTGTGTATAGAAAATATCGATTTTCACAATACTACAACTATAGGTATTGGATACCAGATCTCCCGTCTAGTTATTTAAAATATTAGTTAACGATTGTTTTGATATTTGATATCGGAACTTGCGACTATTGGATAATTATTTGTTCTTTATAAACAATTGTTATATATTTTAAATATAACTAGTAGTGTCATTGAAGTAAAGATAAACATTAAGAAAAATTATTCGGTAAAATAAATAATTTAGAACGGTGCTTTATGAGTTTAATCGCTTAAGCATTATATGCTTATTCTGTATGGTAAAGGATGGTTTGATACGAGATCACACCACACATCCTTATCCATTTAATGAATATTGTATTCAGGAAGGTGATTAAGATCTCGTTTAACCAATGATTGTCATTGGACCACCAGATTTATTTAACGGATACATTGGATGTATGTAGTTTAATAAAAAATAATTGCTTCAGGTAGTTTTCTTTATTTCGTAACTTAGTTGATGAATTGTCATAACTTAGTTGCGCGTTTCTGAAGGAACACATATTGAACGTCTTGAAAGTATCAAGAACTTTCAATCTGTTCTGATGAAACGTAGATTGAACATTTTTGACTTGTTCAAATATATTCAATCTGAAGTTTTTTTAGAACTCTATCCTTAAAATTCATTACATGTCTTTGAACTGTTCAAAGATCTTTGATACGATCAAACATATGAATTTAAAGCAATTAGTGATGAGCGGAAAATATATCAATATTTACCGCCATTTTTACTTAATATTTTGTTTAGTTTCTCGGGTTTGATGAATGTTTTGATGTGTTTTAGTTTATTTTACAGATAAAATAATATTGGGACATAATGAAATCATTTAGGACGAAATGTGGGTCAAATAAGGGCAAAAATTGGACTTGACATACTAATATTGGAGATTGGAAACTTGAAATGGCGTTTTAACGAAGTGCAGTTTTGGAAATTCCAATTTTGCGCATCTGTCGTATTTTGAGCATAACTTTTTACTCCAATATCGGATTGAGCTGATTCAAGTTCCAGATTAAAGAAAACTCAAAGATCTACAATTTTGAAAGATAAAATAATTTCTAATTCTGAAGATTTCATGCCCGAAATCGATAAACCATATAGAAGTGTGTTGTGTGTAATTATTAAAGTCATTTTCAATCATTTTCAAAGCAAAAAAATAAATTAATAAATTAATAAGAAAAATTATCAAATCACCACCAAACATGATAAGCAATTAGTGGAGCAATTAATAATAGATTCGGTAGATGATTTGATGGAGGTAAAATTTTGCCTATAAATACCAAGCCATTTCATTTGTAAATTTATACTTTCTTCTAAGGAATTCCTTAAGAATACTAAGAAGATTGTAACTTATTTGTTTATTTACAGCTTTCAGTAATTAATTTCCGCTTTCACACTTTCTTTTCTTTACTTTTCAGTTTTTACTTTCCGCAATTTACTTTTACGCACGATACTTTTCTTTCTTTAATTTTCAGTTTTTACTTTTCAGTAATGAGGAGGTAACTCCCATTTGCTGGGGTATAAGGTAAAACTTTTATTACTAATATTTAGATTAATCTCCCTTAATTATAATATATAAACTAGTTAAAACCTGACTTAACGAGGATACCGTCATATTGGTCGGTTGGTAATTATTTAAATTGGTTTTAACCTGACTAAACTGGATACCGCCTGATTGGTCGGTTGGTAATTAATTATTAATTTGACTTAATATGGATACCGCTTATATGGCTGGTTGATAATTATCATGTAAAGTTAATATATTTTATTAAGGGAGATATCTAAAATAAAAGTAATAAAAGTGGATCCTTTTACCTCAACATTTTCTTTTATTGTACTTTTACTTTATTTACTTTTCAGCAATTTACTTTCAACATTTACTTTTTAGCAATTTACTTTCAGCATTTACTTTTCAGTAATTTACTTTCAGCATTTACTTTTCAGCATTTAATTTTCAGTATTTAATTTCAGCATTTACTTTCCGTCATTTACTTTTCAGCAATTTACTTTTCAGCATTTTACTTTATGTCTTTTATTTTATTTAAGTTCTTACTACCCGTAAATATGTGTCGTAACTAAGCCAGTTATCTGGGGTTGTGATGTATTCTAATATCACCGGTTTATAAGGGGTTATTTTATAGTTTGGGTAATTCAAAGGTTTACTTATTAAATCTTAAGCTTAATGCGTCTTGTTAATTGGCCATTAATAAGATTGATCTGGTAAATCTAAAAAAAACTTGACAAATGAATTTTAGGTTTCAGCTTTAGACTTAATAGCCCACGATCTTCCTTGAGGATAGATAACCCTTTAATAGATTTCCTTACAGGATAGACATATACATGTCGAGCAGGGGTAGCCATAATTGGAACTGAAACTTAATGAATCCAGGTAATTTGGTTGACATAGACATATGGTTCAATTGGGTTATACTGGGTATTTGCGTCTGACCATCGACATAGGCTTTTGCATAATTTAGTTTTTCAGGTTAATAAACCGATTTATTACACACACATCAAATAACCACTTCATCTTTTAAAAGATATTAGAAAGATTCACAACCCTAGATAGTTTCCTAATATTGAATTTTCTTAAACCACTTTCGCGTAATTTTATTCACTTGTTTTTAAATTTAAAATCATCACCATTTCAAATCAATCAATCAATCTGTTAGATACTAGTAATCATTTGACCTCATAAAATTAATAGATTAGGTATTAAGTCCTCGTAGGATCGATACTTTTTATACTACTTGAACGATACGTGCGCTTGCGTTATACGCGTGTGTGTAAGCACCGGTCAATTAGTTCTAAGGTTATTCAGTGAATATGATTCTTGTTCAATATTATTCTTCCACGATTCCATCTTGATGGAATTGAGTAGTGGGAGCATTCGAATCTTGAATGATTTGATTCGTTTGATATTGAATGTTACCGAATTAGTTTCAATACTCTTTGTGATATGCTCCAGTAACACTAGTTCATCCTTTTAATTTAGGTTCCATTAATTTCTACAGTTACATATATGATATGTATAGGTAGAAAATCTGAATCTTGAAAAGTTTGAGATTTGAATCTTTCTTTTATATAATAGTTATATAATGGAAATTACTTACACCTCAGAGGTATAAGTAAAAGTTTATCGTTTATTATGTTTAATAGAATATTGTATTCTATTTGATAGAATATCTTTCCTACAATCCTAAATAATAAAATCGTTTTATTACTTGGTGTGTAACATCGGATGTTAACTATTGTAGAAAAGACTTGACTTATTGAAGTCAAATGTGAGAATGATAAATTATAAATGGAACTACGAATTAATAAGATGAAACAACCCTTATGCATCTTCTATATAAGTCTAATAGGATATCAGAATCATTTACAAGTATTTGATACTTGATGGTTCTGTTGTTTTCTTACCGAAGAAAATTATCCTATAACTTATAATGGAAGCGATATTTGATATCGATTCTGGAAGTTCACCATTGAACTATATATCTAAGATTGTTCATAGCTTACTACGATAAAGTTTTGAACTTGATTAAGCTTTCATTATGAATTAGTTCATGATACGTGCTAATTGTTTACGCAGCGAAAACAGTGTGAGCTTATTAAAGGTTTGACCTTTATAGTATGACAGTGAGAAAAATTATACTCAGCAATCTATTGTAGATCCTGAGGAAACTTGTCTCTAGTCACACTAATTAAACAATTAATGATATATTGGTTAATGTTGATATTAAACTGTACATTTTAGCTAAAGAATGCAAAATGGCATTTTTGAATGACTTATTCAGATAAGAGATCAGTTGTGATTTCTTTGTTTGAAGAGTTCGTTCTGGAATGGCCCTAGATTTGTGTTCTGCTGAGATCGCAGTTTAGTGTGCTAGCTTATAGAGCCTATTGTAGACTCGGATAAGTCTTCCGGAAATCTGTGTCCTCTATTTTTGATATCAGTCAGATTGTCTGATCTTGTCAAAGTATAGAGAATACATATGTGATTGAAGGGTTAGTGGGAGCGTACAAATTACTTTCTAGTGTTATATATCCTAACAACATTATCATTATTATAGTAATAATGAGATGTTTGTAAGGTAAAAGATTTACCTAAGTCTTCTTTACTCCGTGAAAGCAGTGGGAGTAGTCTCTGTTATATTTGATATAAAGTTTTATATAGGATATAAAACTAAGAGACTCGTGAGATACTCATATTATTCGTGCATTAGATATGATCTAATAAAAGACAAAATAAGGCTATCTGTGTGACAGTTAGTATAACTGTTTGACAGTTAATGTGTGTCTTATATATAGTATTCATCTTTCGTAAAAGATGATTTCTTTTTTCGAAAGAGATATTGATTAGAATGTCTAATCAATCTTATGTATCATTTGATGATGACATAGTGAATACTTTATTATGTGCGATTAAAGATATCGATTTAATCGTAATTTTTATGAGTTATTTTGATACCCTATAGACCATAGGATGGATCTTAAAACACGTTTTTTGTGATCTTTGAGATATTAAGAACGAGTTTCTAATTCATGGAGAATACAGTCTGCAACCATTAGGGTCATAATAGTTTTTAGACTAATTATGACGTTAGACAGTCTACATCATAAAGAGTCAGAGTAGATGCAGTGAGAATGTCATAGATGATTCTAATTTATAGTGGAATTAGATGCAACTTATGAAGTATTGACTTATGAAGTTGCATAGTGACCTGATAAATTAGAAGTTTTGAATTGATGTTGTGCTTGCGGTTGTCTTCATAGTATTTTGGATTTGATCCCTAAATACTTGGACAACTCAGTAGCTGTAGCACAATACTGATGTAGCATCAGAGTCATATTAATGTATAATTTAGATTCTACAAAATATGAATGATGCTGACTATGGGAAACGATGGAGTTTGTTTGACAAACTCAATATGTAATAGCGGACCTACTTCTTGTTGCCTACCTCTTAAGTGCTAGGTGAGCTTTTGAGAGCCATGAGTATACGATACACATTGAGATGTGTATATGATACCGTGGATTAGCACTAGAGCAAGTGAGAGAAATTGTTGGGGTTGGTGCTCAGAGCGCTAATCCGGACAGTATTTATGTCTAATTCATGAATACGATATAATATTACTTTCTTAGTGGTTACACCTCTTGTTTTTATATATGTATTTGATCTAATTACTATTAGATTGAAACTAAATGTGGTTTAGTGATATGTATATATTAGATAAAGGCTCGATAATATATAACGTAGTACACAGTTACAAAGTTAATTTGTAATCGACATTGGGAAGTGTCACTGCTAAATGTATATTATCAAACATAGTTCCTGGTCAAGATTTACTAACATGGGTCGGTTAGTCAAATCCGTTGAGACTAGTACATGTTGTATATCGAGACTTGGTCCGATGGTTTATCCCAATGAACCATGAGTCTGGGGAGACTCGTATAGACGTATAAGTGTTTATAATGGATAAACACTGAACGACTCACCGAAGATTCTTAATGGATGGTACACCAACGTCAATAAGAATCTACTCGGATTGAGTAGTATAGTGGTCCTTCGACTTGAGATACCACTGTGGATGTATGAGACATCCTCCACACTTAGATGGCAGTCACGTCACCGATCTATTTAGATCAGACCTCCGTCTGTTCGTTGGGTGTGGACCGATCCTCAGGATATCCTGTGTGTATCAAGATATGATCCGTCAGTTCTGTGTACAAAACATATGTAGTCCATATGTGATTAGCAGTCTGTTAAATCTGTGGCCACAATATACTTCGGAAGTAAGTTCCGATTGTTATTTAGAGATTGCTAATAAATACGTCAACTAGATAATACCTATAGAGATTTGACGTTTACATCTATATCTTTGGGATTATCCGGATACCTATGACGGATGGATTATACGTATGCAATGACCTCGACCTGTATGATTCAGCTAGTTTATCTGTGGTCGTCATAATTTACGGGTGGGTAAATTATGGACATGAAATTAGATTTTGTGACGGATATACCTGAATCTAGAGAGTCTCACTAATGAAATATACTCGTATAGCACTAGGGCAACTTTTTTGAATAATGATGATTATTTATAAATCGTTTAAACGTTAAACGAAAGATGCATGCAAACGGGCCGAACCGTCATTTCCTAATTAATGTGTATTTGTATTTAATATATGATATTATTAAAACACATTAATAAATTGTCAAATAAAGGTATTTGATATATATCATTTATATATGTATTTGAGATATTTAAAGTAAATATAATACATATATTTGAGATGTTTGTATTTAATTAATTAATTAATTAATTATTAAATAAATAAATAATTAATTATTAAATAATTAATATTATTAAAATATAAATATCTTATGAAATGATAAAGTTAAGAAATAATTATAAGTGTATATTGTTGACTTTTGCATTAAAGGAAAAAAAAGTTATCAAAATGCGATGATGACTTAGATATTTGTTTTAATATGTTAAAACTTGAAAATATCTATTTCTTTTACTACATGCAAAATTCGGCCAACACCCTAAATAAATATAAGTGTTATATTTTTGAGTTGCAATTGTTGACTTACTTTATTTCATTAAAAGGTTGATGATTACAAGTGCAAGTTGACAAGTTGTAACTTTAATGAAACAAAAATAATATCTTGATATTTATATACACATCAATTTCGGCCAAGGGCAAAAATGGTGAGGTATATATTGTTTTGTTTCATCTTTTAGGGTTAAAAGAGAAGTTCATTTGACATAAAACAAACACAAAAGTAGTTGAGAGAAAAGCTTGAAGGCTAAAGGAAGATGGCTTGGAAAATCATGGTTTTGTAAGGTTTTTTTTTTTCAAAGTCTTCAACATGAAAATTATTTCTAACATGCTTAGCATCATTTTGTGTTGCTTTGGTGTTGTCTCTCTTCTTATAGTTTGTGTTTATTTTGGTTGTGAACTTTGATGAAAGATTGATGCATGTAAGTAAGCTTGAAATGGTTTCAAAGCTTTACTTTTGATTTTTGGAAAATCAAGTTGCCATTCTAGAGTTGGTAAGCCACTCCTTGGTGACCTCTTGTGTAATTTTTCAGAATTTGATAATTGGATAATTAAATAAATAAGTTTATTTAATTGATCCGAGAAAAATTTTGAAATCGGAAAATTTTGATTTTCCACGTTTCCGCTGCGTTACCGATATTCCCCCTTAAAACCCCAATAATTTGGTCCTTGGGTAAGTTTCCCTATCACCTCAAATGACTCTCCAAGTGCTAGCTTTGTGAAATTTTTGAAGCAAAAATTTCACTCCAAGAGAGAAGAGGAATCGACAATGAAAGAGAAGAGAGAAAGAGTTTGTGTTGTGTTTTCAAAACATTGGTTGGTTGTGTGTTGTAAATGCAACATTTAATAATGCCAACTACTTCCATCAAAGATAGACATTTGATGTAAGTTAAGTGGTCCTACCACTTTTAAATTCAAAATTTAAGTTGGCTTCTCCAACACACAATTAAACTTGGGCCCGGGTTCGTTTAATTATGTCGCGACATAATTAAATCCAATTTAATTAAATAATTATGCATCGCAAAATTATTACGATAGTCGCTTACGAATTAATTCTAAATTAATTCGTTCGCCCGAATTAAAATCCAATTTTAATTTCGTATTGAAATCCGATTTCAATTAATATATCCGATATATTATCTTAGCCCCAAATAAATAAATTAAATAGAAAAATTCAATTTAACTATTAAAATTATTTTATCGATTAATTCCAAATTAATCGCGTTCTTTCTTCTATACGAATTTAATCCCAAATTAATTCGTGCCGCAATTAATCCCAGATTAATTTTCTCTCTCTCATAATTAATCCCAGATTAATTCTATTTGAGTCAAATGTCATTGGTGAATCTTTGGGAAGCGACCCAAGAGATTCCTGGATATGTTGGCAGTAAATACGGTTGTCGGACTATCCGAACAAGTGCGTACCCCGTACCACGTTCTCACCGATTTACAAGACATGGTTGGCTTCTAGCAAAACACCGTGCCTACCCAATTCTCCAGAAATATTCGCCGAGGAATATAATCTGTATCAGGCGTAGTAATACTATGTAATGCGTAATACGATCCTGTATCAGATGTCACATGCTAGGCCTAGGGCTGGCTCTGTGTCTGCCCCGTACGAAGTATATATCGGATCCCGAGTAACTAGTCTCTGTAATCGGAAAGTCATGACCTAGTCATACTTTCCCGATAGTTGCAGCTTTTAAGAGTGCTAGTTTCGTATCCTGTGTGACCATCATCTCCATATGACTGAAGTGATACTCCCATATTGACATCACATCCAATACACTACGATTCTCAGTAAACCCAATATAGGCATACACAGAACTTGTTAAAGCTCCGGAAGACCAATACTAAAGTAAACTGATTGTCGCAAGTAATAGCGACGTAAGTCTCAGGTTAAAGATCACATACATCTACCCTGATTCGAATTCCCATAGACACATAGTCATACTACCAATGAGATTCCGAGTGGGTCTATCCAGAGCGAACTGTTCCCGGTCTAACGGCTAACGGAACCTCTTATTACATTTGCATAAGTATCCAATACCTAAATATATGAGAACTATGTCGTTAAGCTTCCATAACGCGCACAAGTGTAATACTAGTCAATTCCGCATTATCAATGCCCAGTCTCGATAATACATCGACTATGGATATTTAATGATTAAATCGTTCGTGGATTAATATTGTCTCATATCTTATTAATCCGATTTAACTATATGTACTTTTATCATTATATATATCCAAGTAATCTAATTACAATAATGACAAAATAATAATTTCCTTTTGTCACATAGTTAATTTGTACAAAAACACAATGTCTTTTACAAATAGTGATTTTATGGGTCATAATTGTCCATTTTCTTGAATGAAAATTCATTATATTTAAAAAAATCCTATACAATATAATTTTTAAAAATAATAACAATAGTAATACAAGAATCATTAATTAAGGGTCTGTTTAATATTGTGATTTGATATGTGGTGAGATGATAAAACTATATTTGAGTTAAAAATAGTTTTTAAATGTTTGTTAATGATGAAAAATTACGATAATTAATCGCGATTTTTTCAAAAATTGAGTTTTACAAAAACTAAAAATTTTAACTTTCTCCCACTATCAAAATATTAAAAAAGCACGCCGTAATTTTTTTTTTAGTATAAATCAAAATTTCATAACATTATTTATGAAACACCGTTTATTTATTATTCTTTTCTAATCGTAATACCAAACATACAATAAATATATCATAAAATGAGCATGCAACGCCACCGCGATAGTACAACATTCCCTTCCCAAAATTGGGAACCCCTTTTCTTCCCCCATGTCCCTAAATACTTTTTAGGGCCGGTCTATTGTCATCTTTTGCTGCTACCAAATATGCTTCGTATAACTCCAACTTCCTTCCTATAAACGACGACGTTTCATTTCTTATTAACCCCACTGCGCAACTAAACTCCTTGAAAGGCTATCTTTGTCTTTTCAAAAAATTATCCCGGAAACCGTGTGCAACACTACAAAAAAAAAACTCGCCACAGTCCTCACCGTAGGATCAATCTCTCCCCATTCATTCCTCGCCACGTGGGAACATCCCATCTCATTCACATTTTAGCTTTTATTATTACACTCGCAAGTTAATTTTTTTTTAAAAAATAAAAATAAAACCCTCTTCATATAGCATCTTAATTTTCCTTTGATAGCATAACCTGCCTCTACCCTCTGATCGACGATTAATCCAAAATCTACGCCTCGTCGTCTTCGTCTTCAAATTTAACTCTGTAACTCCACAATCCGGCGTCGTTTAACAACCGTCGTCGAGTTTAAAACCCGAATAAGAAACCAAAACCCGAAAGGAACAGCAAAGGAAAACGTCATCGTTTCCTTTTATTATTTATTTATTTATTTTTCATTTTTTTTTCCAATTTTCCTCAGTCGGCGATCAGTTTCCGGCGATATAGAAGGTGCGCCCGATTATTAACCTGCGCACTTTCCATTTGAAATGTAAAACCATGACCTGATTAGTCAAAACTTTTTCTGTGTGTTTTTAGTTTACGGGTTAGTCGCGTGCTTGAATATTTTTTACTCCGTGCACGTCGATTTTCTCGTTGCGATGATGGAAATTAGTAATTTAGGGTTTCCGATTGTGAATTTAGGGTTTCCTTTGTCTAATAAGGTTCTCGAATTGGAGTTTTTAGGAGGTTTTAGAGATGGATTTTGTTTGATTTTGAATTTGACGTTATGGATCTGTACTTTGGTCTGTTTGATCTGGTAATACAACTTGGGGCTTCCTTTGTGTTTTAAGGTCCTCAAATCAGATTGGTTTTGATGTTTTTGTATCCAATTCAATTTTTTTATGAGGGTCTTGCTTGTGCTACTGATCAGAATCAACTCACACCTGCATTTCTCTTAATGCTAAGTAAAGTAGAACCATAAGAAGCTTAAAACTTGATAAGACATTGGTTTTTTAAATTGAATTATACTGTTTTGCTAGTTGAGGCTTATTTTCTCCTTATTGTAGCAAACAAAGTATGAATTTCAGTCTAGGATTGTCCTTCTTGATGAAAATGGGTTTTGTTTCATTTGTTTTTCAGGGTTGGGTTACAATGGGACGTTTGTCAACGTAATTTCTCATTATATTTGGTATTTATTGATAACTTGTAACACATTCATGTTTTCTATTCTTTGTTGTTCGGGTGTTTGAAGAGGTCCTAAACAAAACTTTTCCTGGTAAGTAGGGGTGTGAAGTAAACCACAAGAAATTCCATGTGAAAGGATGGCCTTTTTTAGGAACTTTACAAATGAAACAGTTTCACAAAGCATCCTGGAAGACAAAGGTCAAGGACAAAGTGTTGGTAGAATCAGTTCAGTGGGGAATGAGGATGTAGATGAGACTTATGGTGAGCGAGATTTTGATATTAACATGGACGTACAGTATCAATGTGATGGAGAACTAGATGATGCTAATAGGCTGCAAAATGAGGCAGCTGCTGTTGATCACGGCGGTGTGAGAGATTTAAATTTGCAACCCTCTGGTAGGAGGACAGCCCTGGCTGGGAGATGGGGTTCTACTTTTTGGAAGGACTGCCAACCTATGGGTCTCAACACTGGTGGGTCTGATTCTGGGCAGGACTCGAAATCTGAATATAAAATAATGGAAGGGTCTGATGATAATTCATCAGAAGAAAGGGATGATAGATTAGAATCACAAGATGAGGGGCAAAAACCAGCTGGAAAGGCTCAAAGGGATCACTCTGATATCCCTGCGGATGAGATGATGTCTGATGAGTACTATGAGCAGGATGGGGAAGAACAAAGTGACTCAAAGCACTATAGAGGGTTTAGCAATTCTGTTGGGTTGAACTATAGACCCCAGTCAAAGCCTGTAGCTGTTAATAACAATGTGTCCAGGAGGTTAAGAGTTTTAAAGAGTCCTGAAGATGGCAACTATGATGATGACAATAATGAGGATGCTGATTATGAAGACGAGGATGAGGAAGAAGGTAATTCGTTTCATTTGCTGTATTTGTATAGGGACAAGATAAAGAATAAATGCAGCAGTTCATACCTTCTCCTTTTGTGGCAAGTTGGGACTGAAAATTGGTTGCCTTATTATTTCCAGATGACACTGATGATGCAGACTTTGAGCCTGATTATGGAGTTACTAGCGGTCGCTCAGGCAACAAGGTTACTATATTTGTATAGGGTAGTTGCTATGTTATATTATGTGAATTTACCATTAAGCCAACTGATTATTTATGCCTGTCTATTGCATTACAATCTCTTCTGCCTTCCATTTTTACTATTTGATTTTGGGGGGGCATTTTTTTTTTTTTTTCGCAATTTTGGTACAGTTATATTATACTGTTTTAAGATTTTATAGACATGGATGTCTAGTATAGATGTTAGTAGGATATATTTGGTACCCATGTGGACTGCTGGGCCGCTGCTTGTAACTCCTATTCTTTGTTAACACAATTACTGTTTTTTTCAGGAAAAAAAGGATAAAGAGGGAAAAGAGTGATCTCTATATGTTGAGTGGCAAATGAATTATGTCTATATTTTTTGGAGTGTTACTTTTGGGATGAATCTTTTTATTCTAAAAAGTAAAACACTTTTGAAAAATCATTGCACCTCTTCATAATCTTTAAATGATTACATGGATTTCTACAGTCTTCTAAATCTTACTTATATATAATAGGCATAAACAACTATTTCAGTTTTCCTTCCTTCTTTTCTTCCTTTCCTTTGTTTTATTTTATTATTAATTTCACTTGAAGGCCTTGTCCTAGGTGTTTGTAGTTTTACTGGTAGTGGTTGCACATGTGGAACTTCATTTTTACAAATCAGGCATTAAGGATTTGGATTTTAGACACAGATAAGAGTTTGCATGATGTACTGGTTTGGCTATGGGATTATAAGCCCAATGCAGGCCCCATGACTGATTCCTGTGGATTTATAGATTGACTATCAGAAGTATTTGTTTCTCTCACTTTATGCTTTCTTTAATCATTGTTTTTGAGATCCCTATGTTGGAAATTATATTTGCTGGCATAGACCTGGGTTCTGGATAGTAATGTAACATTCTGCCTTGTAAGCAATCTGATCTATCTGCACACTATTGAAGTGCTTTTTTCTATAATACCAGGACTGGGATGCAGAAGGGTCTGATGAAGACGATAATGTTGATGATGAGCTAGATGTCTCAGATGAAGATGATTCTTATTCTAATAAGAAACCTAAGGGTAGGCAACGAGGGTTTAAAGCAAGTCGTAATGTACAACCGGCCAGAGAACGCAAATCACTGTATTCATCCAGTCAGCAAAGAAGAGGAAAATCATCTTTTGAAGAAGACGAATACCCTGCAGAGGACTCTGGTAGTGAGAGCGATGAGGACTTCAAGGGCATGACCAGGAGAGGTGCACAACTTCGTAAAGGAAATGCTCGGTCTATGTCGACAAACACCAGTGGACAAAACACTGAGGTTCGCACGTCTTGCAGGTCAGTTCGGAAGGTATCATATGTTGAAAGTGATGGAAGTGAAGAAGGCGATGAAGGAAAGAAAAAGAAGTCCCAAAAGGTGCAGTCTACAAAATTTTTTGTTTATGGCAACGTACATTACTAATTATTACATTTAGGTTTCTGCCTTTAGTTGATATTTTTATTCTGAAATGGATGCTTTGTTAACATTGAGAAGAAACCTTAGAGATGGCAATTTAGGAGTAGAATGAGATTATTTTAGGACTTTAGATTAACCTGGTGTCCTGGAAAGGTTTATATGATAAACTGATTTTAGGCCCGTATAGTCCTGTTCTTGTTATTTATTTTTTTATACAAAGTATATGACCTTTATGTATCTGTCAATAGGGACTTTCAATTGAAAAAAAATCAGTTATCTCCCAAAACAGTACTTAAGGAAAGTAATTGCATACTGGCTACTGCTGCCTCCCAATTTTGGAGTAAGCAAAAGAAAGGCAAGACATATTGTGGGTGCTTATACACATGTGTGCACCGATTTAGTTACTTACAGTGGGAGTCGTCATTCCTTAGTATGATGAAGTTTTTTTTTTTTTTTTGCTCGGATTATATTTAGATTTTCTAATAAAAAAATTCCCCCCTGCTATTAATTGTTTAGGATGACATTGAAGAGGAAGATGGTGACTCCATTGAAAAGGTGCTTTGGCATCAGCCAAAAGGCATGGCTGAAGATGCTCTAAGGAACAGTAGATCTACACACCCTGTTCTGCTGAGTCATTTGTTTGATTCTGAACCAGATTGGAATGAGATGGAATTTTTGATAAAATGGAAAGGCCAGTCACATTTGCATTGCCAGTGGAAATCATTTGCTGAGCTACAAAACGTATGCTTTTAATATTTTGTTTTATTTACGGATGTCACTCATGATGCATGTTGCAATGTTCACAAAATCGGAATGAGGCGGCGCCTCGAGGCGCTCCTCAGCTGCCTCGGTGTCGCTGCCGCCTTGAGGCAGTCGCTTCTAGCCAATTATTGGAAAAGGCCGCCTCAACCGCTTGAGGCGTACCCTGACTCCAACACCCAAAAAATAATAAAAAAAAAGCATTGGAATTGTGTTGTCGGCGCCATTATGTTGGAATCGGCACGGTGAAGGCATTACAATGATTTTGATATGAACAAAACACGATGTGAGAGATGAAAAATCAAATCTTTCACTGCACAAATATGAACAAAAGAGAAATTTCTTAGTTTGGGATGAAAGAAAGCGCAAGTCAGAGCTCGAGAATCAATGGCAGTATGCTAGTGGGTTTTGATATATTTATTTATTAATTTATCAATTAGTGGTCTTGCTTCTTCAACCATAAAAATCTGGTTGTTTGACATGTATTGATCTCATTTGGTTAAGTTGTTAACACGTGTAACAATTCTTGCAAAGTGTCTTTCATTGGTTGGTCAATAATGCTTCAAGAATAAAAATGTGAATTTATGAACCTGATATTAATATTTAAATAATGGATTAAGCATGTGTAGAAAAGTGAGTTTGGGCTTATATTGAAATTTTTAGGGTTTGAAATTGAGATTATATTCACATTTGGTACCAATCGAATATAAGATATTTATATATAAAAAAATAGTAATCATTGATAAAAGCAATTAGCATGATACAAAAAATTTGAAGTTTCAATTCCAAGCAAGGGTTAATAAATCACTCCTTATCATGAATTTGATTATCATAATTAGGAACAAAATTTCACTTTAAAAATCAAGTGTAGGAGCAATATTATTTATTTATGCTTTTATTATATTTGTTTTTTTGCGTGCTCGGATTGAGGCTACCGCCTCGAGGCTGTTCCCCTCGCCTCACGCAAATGTATCGCCTCACACCGCTTACTGGGTTTTCGAACCTTGGCGTATTGTTAATTTGTAGCTAGATCTATATTTTGGAGAATTTGATTTACATGCAACTTTTATAATATTGTTATTTTTCTTTCTTGTCTTCTATTGTTTAAATGCTCTTTACATTTTTTCTGTGAGAATTTGCAGCTAAGTGGCTTTAAGAAGGTTTTGAATTATACAAAGAAAGTAATGGAGGATGTGAGGTTCCGGAAAATGGTCTCTCGTGAGGAGGTAGTAATTGGCTTCTCTGCTTTACTAAAATTTAACATGGAGGTCATGTAAAATTTTCCATGGAGGTCATGTTTTTGATGTAGTTATACATGCCAGCATTTTGATAGTCTATTTTTATTGACTTGTGTGAATGACATAATTGTTACTGGAAGCCTGTATATGAGTTTGAGGCATAGCCTCTTTGGCTCTATGAGACTGTGAATCTATGTGTAGTTCCATAGTCTTATTTTTATATGATATTGGGAGAATCGGTAATTAGTTGCCTAGCTTTCATATATGAAAGTATTTATAAGAAAGGTTTTAGAGTGTTTATTATTTCAAAGGTGGCTTTTACTTTTAGCCAGTTGATTTAATTTTTCCTATAAGCCAGACATATTAATTAGCTTATTTTAATTATTCTGAGCCTTTAATTTTGTGTAATATAACACATTACACATCATAAAGGACTTGCTGAGGTACTTGGGCTCTTAGCAGCCAAGCATTTAGTGAACGAACATGCATTTTTCAGAGAAGTTTAAATTAGTGAGATCACTTTTTGCCATGAGCTTTAAAAAAAGTGTCTGCTACCATAGTTTGCTTTTGTAATTTCTATTAGAAAAATGCCAAAAAGTGTCTGTATGTAAAATATAGTGGATGGCTGTTGTATTAGCATGTTTGGAATCTTTACAATTTTATGGTGGTGTGAAGATCTTGATGCATTGGGTTTTTTTGCAGTGTGGATTTTGATGCTCAACTTTTCATTTTCAATTCAATATTGAGAGTTCTCACTAAAATACTGACAGATTTCACTTTCATTGTTAAAGAGAAGTATTACTTTTTAAAGAATATAAAAAGAAAGTAAAATTAATATGGCTAGTGCCACCAAATTATTGTGAAACTTAGGTACTGTGATACTTGAAGAAATTCATTATAAAGTATTAAAAGCATGTGTTTTTCACTCTGAACCTGCTCTCTGCTACAAGCCTACAGCTGTCCACTATAAATGGCACACTATTGGGTGCAAAGTGCAAACTCTTATATTGCTGATTTTTTAGATAAATTTCTCTGCCACTTTGTGCTTTTATGTTGATCATTCTTATGTCATGGATGTAGCTTTTCTGAAGGAGTTCGGTTATATCTACTTATGTTGTCTGATTTTGCATCTCAGATTGAGGTCAATGATGTCAGTAAGGAAATGGACTTAGATATCATCAAGCAAAACAGTCAGGTTGTTTTTCTCATTTTTATCTTTTTGGTTTCTAATTCTCCCTTAATATATTCAGATTTATTGTTTATGGTTTACTTTTATTTTTACTTTTGCAACTTTAGTGTTTCTGAAACTGGTTAATTATTTGGATTTTCAGGTCGAGAGAGTAATTGCTGATCGTATTAGTAAAGATAGCTCTGGTAATGTGATGCCAGAATATTTAGTCAAGTGGAAAGGTCTTTCGTATGCTGAAGCTACTTGGTATGGCCAACCATAATTGTGCTTCTTCATGATTTTAAACTAGAACAGCTACTATTTTTTATCCTTTTCTTTTGTATGCTGTTTGTGCCTCCTATATGAATGTATGCATCACACTTGTAATTTGTTGTTTAAGCAATATACTTTTTTTGTTTCTTATTAAAACATAATAATTATTTTTTCTTGAACAACTAAGGCTTCATTCTGTGTAAATCTCTGTTTGCATATTAGTTTTCAAATAAAATTTTATTTTATTCAAGGTAAAACATATATTTGTACCCCCTCAAGATCAAGGACTTTATCATTTGAATTTCTTATAATTTGATGTTTTGTTCATGTATGCTATTATTGTTTTCATTGCTTTAACATAAAGCTGGATTTCTTTTTGTGAGAATAATCACTGTGGCAATATTGATGTTTGGTGTTAGGGAGAAGGACGTAGATATTGCAATTGATCAAGTTGCTATTGATGAGTACAAGGTAGAGAATACTTTATATTGTGTTTCTGGTTTCAATTTTTTTCCCACGCAATTTTGAGTTTGTCAGTTTGATAAGGAACTTGTACTCAAATATGACATGGAAATAGAGATTTGTAAAAGCTGGCACTAGAAATGCTTCCAAGATTAGAGTGTTTGTGGTCGAAGATATGTCGAAGTGAAAGAAAAAAGAAATAGAGGGCTAACTAGTATTTTGCTTTGTAATAATTTCAAGGTTCCTGCTATACAAACAATTAGATTATATTTTCTATCATTAATAAAATGTTCAGTTTCTTATTAAAAAAAAGACGAGAATAGCTCATCTTCACATTTTCATGGTTATGAAAAATATGTAGTTATGTACTCTGCATGGCACGTATGAGTAAACTGTATGGGGTATCAAATTAGAGTTTGCTCTTTCACCTGTTCTATCCATTCCCTTTTGATGTAACTGTAAATATGAAAACACCCCACAGAACCAAATGATGTGAAGTATGGTTTGAGGGTTTGAGATTTTTACTTTTTATCAGGCTCATGAGGCTGCTACGGCTGAACAAGGGAAAATGGTGGATCTCCAGCGTAAAAAAGGAAAAGGTATGTTGCTTTAGTGTTTGTTGTTTTTGGAATTGTGCCCAAATTTTGAAGCTTGCATGACAAGAAGTTTCTTTAACAAAAAAAGGTCTTTATGCTTTCCTTTTTCCTTTTTCCTTTTCCTTTTCCTTTTCCTTTTTATTAATCCTTTTTATCTTTAGGGATTGTTTGCTTTTAGTTCTGCTTTATATGATGCAGCTTCATTCAATCAATTGTTTTTACTTGTTTGTTTTCTTAATACTGAAGTTGAGATATTTACATTAGAATAAAATAAAATAAAATATTAGATTATTTTATACTTAAGTCTCATAGCTATCTTACAAAATTAACAATTTTTTGTCTTTCATACAACTATTTATATACATTAAAGATTAATGATTAAATAATAAAAAGAAATCACATATGCACTGTCAATTTTTTTTATAGTATTATGTTAGGAGAATTTCTGTGCAGGAGCTGTAATTAGCAAAATAAAGGGTAGAAGGAAGAAGAGATCTAGGATAAGAGGGAGAAAGAGAGAGAGAGAGAAAGTTGTTGAATATTGCTTGTCTATTTTCTCTGTCAATTGGTACATTTATAGGCTATTAGCCCTTGATTATTGCCTAACAAAAGTACTAATTAAAATATAGATCAAATTTCCTTAAATCCCTCCCTGAATCCTGCCTAAGCCTTTGCTGTCCTCTTAATGGCTGATTTCAAATTAAGCCTTAATTGCAATTTTCCAATTTAGCATCATCAGTTAAATATTGAATGCACTTGTATCTTTGTTGCGCATTGTGTAGACCTTTAGGGGAAGGTTCAATTGTGTAACATTCCCACCCCCATGGGAAGACGACTTGTCCTCAAGTCGGAGCTCATCCAAATTGACAAGGTCCTCCCAACTTGAATCTTCTAATAGTAGGCCTGACCATTGTACAAGAGCTTGAGGAACGGTTTCCCCATTTCGAAGTATGGTACGCCTAGCTAGGATGGCAACTGGATGGTGAGCAGGCAGATCATGAACAGGCGGTGTTGATTGGCCATGGTATGGCTTTAAGAGAGAACAATGCGTAGTGGGTGTAATGCCAGCCGATATGCAACTGATCCAATGCGTTTCTCTACTTTGAATGGCCCGTAATAGCGCAAGCCAAACATGTGAGGTGGGTGTTGGCATGCTGTTAATTGGCGATAGGGTTGAAGCTTTAACAACAACAATTGGTCTGGTTCAAAAGATACTGCAGTGCGGTTCTTGTCGGTGTAGAATTTCATGGCTATTTGTGATTTGAGCAAGTTGTCTCTTAGTTGGGATAATATCACATCACGGGAACGGAGGTCTGTGTCGACTGCTTCGAAGGCAGAGGTGCCACTGCAATAATTGAGATCGATGGAGGTTTATGGCCAAATGTAACTTCAAATGGAGTCAGTCCTGCCGAAGCTTGAAAGGTCGTGTTGTGGTGGTACTCTACCCAACTTAGTAAATTGGACCATTTATTCGGTTGGTTGTGAACAAATGCTCGCAAGTATTGCTCGATGCACCGATTGACACGCTCAGTTTGTCCGTTGGATTCTGGGTGATATGCAGATGAGAAGTTGAGCTTTGTTCCTTGGAGCTTGAAAAGTTCTTGCCAAAAATGGCTCTGGAAGATTGGGTCACGTTAGAAATTATTGATTTAGGCATGCCGTGGATCTTCCCCACCGACTCCCAAAAAATGGATGCAACTCGGGGGCGTTGTATCGTCGTGGTAAGGCAGCTAGATGCACTCCTTTAGAGAAGCGATCTACCACTACCGGGATAGCGGTATGGCCTCCGGATGGTGGCAAATGAGTGATAAAGTCCATCGATAGGTCAGCCCGGTCAGCCTACAAGGAAGTTAGAGGAACAATTGGTTGCAGCAATTCATAAGGGTGTTGGTTTGTGGGTTTGCACTTTTGACATATATCACAAGAGCTCACATATTTTTCAACCTGTTGTCGCATTTTCTTCTAATAAAAATGTGGTGCTAGCCGTTGGAGAGTGCGCTGGACATCAGAGTGACCCCCAAGAAGAGGTGCATGATACTCAGCCAAAAGGAGAGGAATCAAGGTTGAGTTTTTTGGTAAGTACATGCGGCCTCTGTAGCGCAGTAACCCATGTGAGAAGGACCAGCCTGCTGTTTTAGATTTGTTAGCTAATAATTCTTGTATAACTTGCTGACAAAATGAGTCATTAGCCACTTCTTGCACCAAGATTGTTAAGTTAGAGCTAATAGGTCTGGAAATGGCTAGGAGGACTTGGTCAGTTGTGGTGCTTATGTTGCTAGGTTCAGAAACAGATGGTGTGCTGTCTGTTTTGTGAGAAGCGGTGGTGGAAGGGTTTTTGTCAGTGAACTCAGGTATACGAGAGAGAGCATCTGCTGCTGCATTCGAAGATCCGGCTTGTACTCGATGGAGTAGCTATACCCCACTAGTTTGGATAGGAATTGTTGTTGCTCTAGAGTTTGAATAACCTGTTTTAGCATATTTTGCAAACTACGGTGGTCAGTTCTAATAATGAAGTGATTTCCCAGTAAATATTGGCGCCACTTCGCCACTGCCGATTGAACCGCAAATAGCTCTCTAACATATGTGGACTTGCCTTGCATTGTTTTGGAGAGTTTTCGACTATAAAATGCGATCGGGTGTGATTGCTGTATGAGGACCACACCTATGCCTATACCAGAAGCATCTGTCTCCAATACAAACTGTAAAGAAAAATCTGGTAATGCAAGCACTGGTGCTGAAGTCATGGCTGACTTGAGTGCAGTGAAAGCTTGGTGTGCCTGATTTGACCAATTGAAACCATGTTTTGTGAGGAGATCCGTGAGGGGTGCTGTTATGGATGCATAATGGCGGATGAAACAACGGTAATAGCCCGTGAGACCAAGGAAACCACGAACTTGTCGCTGATTGGTAGGCATCGGCCATGCAGTGATGGCCTTGATTTTTGAGGGATCGGCTGCGACCCCTTGTGTGGAGATGATATGGCCGAGAAATTCAATGGAAGGTCTTCTAAATGTGCATTTGGATCTTTTCACTGCCAAGTTGTGATCTTTAAGTGTCGAAAATATTTGTCGAAAGTGGCCTATGTGTTCCTCATCGCTGCTGCTATAAATCAGGATGTCATCAAAAAAATGACCACAAATTTTCTTAGGTATGGTTGGAATACCTCATTCATTAGAGCTTGGAAGGTCGATGGTGCATTTGTAAGTCCAAATGGCATGACTAAAAATTCAAAGTGGCCGTGATGTGTGCGAAAAGTTATCTTGTGCACATCTTTTTCGAACATTCGCACTTGATGGTAGCCCGAACGAAGGTCAAGCTTGGAGAAAATTGTTACACCATGGAGCTCGTCAATTAGTTTCATCCACTGTGGGAATGGGAAATCTGTCTTTAATGTTGGATGCATTCAAGGCACGATAGTCTACGCAAAAACGCCATGTGCCATCCTTCTTTTTCACCAATAGCACCGGTGGACTAAAAGCTGAGCGACTTGGACGAATGACACCTGTTCGGAGCAGCTCACTGACCTGCCTTTCTATTTCATTTTTTTGAAAACGGTATGGGCGAACATTCACTGCTTCGGTGCTTGGATGTAAGGGAATGCAGTGGTCAATAGAGCGAGCTGGAGGTAGCCCGGTTGGTTCAGCAAATACGTCTTGAAATTCATCCAGAAGTGTTTCCAGTAATGGTGGCTGTTGCTCAGCGCTCTTGGCTAAGGACAATGGGTCCCCACTAGTCGGTGTGGTCTGCAGGCACATGAAACATGAGCTTACACCCCCTGATGTGATCATTTTGTTAAAGCCTGCTGGAGAAAGTGGACGAGCTGGGGGGAGTCGTCGCCATGTAGTTGGATATGCTGTCCTTGTAGGCTGAATTCCATTGTCAGGGCTGCATAGTTTGTCAAGATCGGACCCAATGTAGCTAACCATTGAATGCTTAAAACAACATCTGTACCTTCAATGTCTAGTACGAATAAGTCCAGGTGGAAGGTGTGAGCTTGCAGAAATAACGACACCTCATTGCAGATTTTATGACAGTGGAGGTAATCATCGCTGCCGACACGTACCTTGAATGGTTGGGTGGGTGCTGTAGGTAATGCCAAAAAGGATGACATGCGGTTAGAAATGAAATTGTTCGTACTACCACTGTCGATAAACACCTGAATCTTATGGCCATTTATGCTTCCTTCCTTGCATACTCATTGATTTGGCTGAGTATTGCCCCAAAAAGGCATTAAGGCTAATTTCTGGACTGGGCTCTTCCACTGATTGCGGTGTCGAATTGACCATTGGTGTCTCCAAGCTGTGTATGGAATTGTCTTCCATTCCTTCTTAGTAAAGGAGCGAAGCACGTGCTTTGCAACGGTGGCCTAGGGTGAAATGATTGTCACAGTTAAAACATAACCCTTTTGCTCCTCTATCTTGCTGCTCTGCTGCGGTTAATCTACGGACGGGGAGTTTAGGTGCTGGGTTAGGAATGGCCGGAGCTATAGGCTGTGGTTGTGGGATTGGTCGAGCAACCCAAGGTCTTGGCGCTGATTAGGTATCAGCGAACTGATCTTCGAAAACCCGAGCTAAAGCAAATGCATCATCAAGGTCACGAGGTCGCTGTGCTGTTACTGCGCGTTGAATTCGCGTCTGGAGTCCTGAAATGAATGAACTTTTTAAGAGCTCAGGTGTAAGGCCAGTCACTTTACTTGCCAATGCCTCGAACTTGTTTGGGTATTCTGCCACTGAAGTCAATTGTGAAAGCTTCATTAGTTGGCCAGCTGGGTCGGTGTATCATGATGGACCAAATCGTTTCTGCAGACCGGAAACAAAAGTGTTCCAATCTGTAAGACGACCCGCTTGAGCCATGCTTTGGAACCAACAGGACGCCGGTGTATCGAGGTGCATGGAGGCTAGGAGTAACCTGTCTTCCAAGGGAGTTGCGTAGTACATGAAGTACTGTTGAATGCTAAAAAGCCAATCAGCAGGGTCACCAGATGAAAACCGAGGGAATGCCAAACGAAGGTTGCAATTCGTATGTGTCTCCGGCTAAGTTTTTGGTGTGCGCAGTGGTTGTTGTGGTCCAGGGCCAAGAACACTTGATGAAGGTTGATGTGGTGGAATGGAGGAGTTAGCTCGTATTTGGTCAATCATTGTAGCCAAGAAGCGTTGTTCCCGTTCTTGCTCGCGCTGCTGGGATAGCTGGTCACGGTTTTCCATTGCCATGTTAAGTTGTACTAGTAATCGCTCAAAAATATCGTCGTCGGCGTTTTGTGAGCGAGTCTGTGGTGCCATGCTTGAGTTCGACTCTCAATGAAAGCACCAAATTGTTAGGAGAATTTCTGTGCAGGAGCTGAATTAGCAAAATAAAGGGTAGAAGGCAGAAGAGATCTAGGATAAGAGGGAGAAAGAGAGAGAAAAAGTTGTTGAATATTGCTTGTCTATTTTCTCTATCAATTGGTACATTTATAGGCTATTAGCCCTTGATTATTGCCTAACACAAGTACTAATTAAAATATAAATCAAATCTCCTTAAATCCCTCCCTGAATCCTGCCTAAGCCTTTGCTGTCCTCTTAATGGCTGATTTCAAATTAAGCCTTAATTGCAATTTTCCAATTTAGCATCATCAGTTAACGATTGAATGCACTTGTATCTTTGTTGCGCCTTGTGTAGACCTTTAGGGGAAGGTTCAATTGTGTAACATATTATTTACGCAAAATAAATGACATTTATAATATATTTTTATTTGAATAATTTTCATATACTATGAGGTTAAAATCTCAATTTTTAATGTTATTCAACTGATTATACTTATTTTTTCAAATTATTTAACTGGATTATATTTGTAATATATAAATTCAAGTAAACTTTAACCTCTTAAAGGATATTAATGTCAATTGCTAGTTTAAAAACATTTACATTCAGCCATCACAAAAAGAATAACTAACATGTCATTTAGACTACTCTTTTAGATCTATTTATACTTCAAGCCAAGTTCAAATCCATCCAGACTTTAGACTAAAACTAAAAAAAATTGCTACCATTGGATCTTCTACCTGCAGTTATATGAACCATTACTAATTTCTAGCGTATTGCATATATGGTGTTTCATAAGTGAACAAATTATTTACTATGAAAACCTTTCTGTTATTCAGCAATTTTACGGAAGCTTGACGAACAACCTGAATGGTTAAGCAGAGGAAAGCTCCGTGACTATCAACTTGAGGGTCTGAATTTTCTGGTGAATAGGTATGCTCTTCTTATTTGCTTGAGGTCTGTGCATTCTCATTTCATAAACTCATGGCCTCTGATGATACATGTACTAACTAGTGCCTCTTTCACTTGTGACTTGACAGTTGGAGAAATGATACCAACGTCATTTTAGCTGATGAAATGGGTCTTGGCAAAACTATCCAGTCAGTGTCTATGCTCGGATTCTTACAGGTGAACTTGTTTTCTTCTTTTAACCAGTGGACGAGTTGTAAATGTTGTTGCCATTGATTATACTGATGTTAATTTTATTTTGTTCTCACAGAATGCTCAACAAATTCCTGGTCCATTTCTTGTAGTTGTACCATTATCCACCTTGTCAAACTGGGCGAAAGAGTTTAGAAAATGGCTTCCCACCATGAATGTGATTGTTTATGTTGGTACACGTGCAAGCCGAGAGGTGAATCTTATTTGTCGATATATCTGTTTGAGTTGCGCATATGAATTGGCTTAGAACTTCCCATTTTTCTTTTTTTTTTTTCCTTTTTTTTTGTTGGCTAGGATTCTATTACCAGAAGTTCTTGCAGATACTATGTTTTTATCATATCTGTTTGCACTGTTTCAATTTGAATTGTTCTATGACATCCATGAAAACAGACTGAAACCTGAATAACATAGTTCTTGCAGGAGTTTAGTTCTGATAATCAGCTGTTTGCTTTAGTTTAGTTCTGATAATCAGCTGTTTGCTTTAACACTTGATTTGGTCTGATATTTAATTATTTTTTTCTTGGTCATCTTATTTCTGTTTCTTTCATTTGCTTATGAAAGCCACTAAATTAGTCGATAAATCCATCTGTTCATCTATTTTTGTTGTCCAATTAATGAATGATGACTTAATTTTGGACAATAACAAACTTTGAGATGTCATTCTCCAATAATGTGAAACTATCCGTAAAGGTAGAGATTCACTTTCTTTTGGATTCACGTGGACAGGATGTCCACATTTATGTAAATCTTCTGACAATGAATACAAATAAATAATTAAAAAATGAAAAGGAAAATGGGAATTTCGGTCTTTTTCTTTTCTATCTTACCATTTCTTTTGGTTGCAGGTTTGTCAGCAGTATGAATTTTATAATGACAAGAAAGTTGGCAGGCCTATAAAATTTAACACACTGTTAACCACATATGAAGTGGTCCTGAAGGACAAGGCTGTTCTGTCCAAGATAAAGTGGAACTATTTGATGGTTGATGAAGCCCATAGGTTAAAGAACAGTGAGGCACAGTTGTACACCACACTCTTGGTAGGCAGAGTTTTCAATTAATTTTATTTTGCTTTTTAATTTTGTTTAGGTGTTAATTTTCTGTGGTCTCTATCAAATAACATCTCTGGATCTCTGCAGGAATTTAGCACTAAGAACAAATTGCTTATCACTGGTACTCCCTTGCAAAACAGCGTGGAAGAGCTATGGTATGTTTATGCTCTTTATATTAGCATGACCATTGGAATATAATTTGCATACTGATGGTAGATTATTTTCTTTAGCAATTTTCCACATTTGCTATAAATAAAGGGTTAATGAAGTTCCGGAAAATGTTTTTGTTATGGATTTTGTAGCGCCTACTCCAGGGTTCTATATAGATTGTCATGCTCTTTCATGAAGGAAATTTTGTTAATTTGTTTGCACCCTTGATGTTTGAAGATTCGATGAAAGCCTCCCTCCTACTTTTTGAAATGACAGAAACCTCTCTTTACCTTTTAATTGTCATAAGCAAAATATATTTCATGAATATTTAAAATTCAATGTAAATGGAAATGATACCATAAGCTAACAAAATAACAGTATGTTTATTCTGTTATCGTAGAACTCCGACTCGCAGTTTGACAGTTATCCATGTATGCACCCAAGGCCACTAGTATTGTTGGAATTACTTTCTTTTAGAATTTTCATTAAATTATTTGATCACTCACTTCCACAATGGTTCTCTATGTGGCAGTCTTTTTTTCCCTCTTAGCCTTTGTTTGGCAAGCTGCTGTAACTTTTCGATGAGATCGTGAATATTTGGCCAGAAAATTCACGATTTATTCGAGGTAGAGAAAAAATTAGTAAAGAAAAATGTATTATAAGGTCATGCACATTTTACTCGAAAATGCTGAAATACGTGTTCTGCATCTTTCTTTCTTTCTTCTTTTTTTCTTTTTGGCAGAGGTAAGAGAAAAAAATTAGTAAAAAAAAAAGTATTTTAAGGTCATGCACTCTTTCATCGAAAATGCTGAAATACGTGTTCTCCATCTTTCTTTCTTATTTTTTTCTTTTTGGCAGGGCTCTGCTTCACTTTCTTGATCATGACAAGTTCAGGAGTAAGGATGATTTCGTCCAAAATTACAAGAACCTTAGTTCATTCAATGAAAATGAGGTAGGAAATACAGTCAATTTTTAATATGTTGTGTTTTGGAACCTGAATTTTTTTCCTGCAAGTGTTCTTGTCTCATCCAATAAAAACAATTAGTTATTTATTCTGTTTACGTTTAGCTTGCTAATCTTCACATGGAATTGAGGCCTCACATTCTTCGGAGGGTTATTAAGGATGTCGAGAAGTCTTTGCCTCCGAAAATTGAACGTATTCTTAGAGTTGAAATGTCCCCTCTTCAAAAGCAGTAAGTATTATTAATTTATTTCTAAATTTAATATTAATTAATGTTCTCTGTTGGAAAAGTAATATCTTTGGCTGGTTTCATTGTTGTAGGTACTATAAGTGGATTTTGGAGCGCAACTTCCGTGACTTGAACAAAGGAGTTCGTGGGAATCAAGTAAGTATTATATCAAATGCCATTTTGACAATTAATGTTTATAAATCCCTTGCATATTGTTACTGTTGTGTTGTTATGAGTGATATTGATGAAAAACTTCATGCATATTTAATCTTTCGAATTTGCAGGTTTCACTTTTGAATATTGTTGTAGAGTTGAAGAAATGTTGCAATCATCCCTTCCTTTTTGAGAGTGCAGACCATGGTTATAGTGGGGACACAAGCATCAATGAAAACAGCAAATTGGAGAGAGTTATTTTGAGCAGTGGGAAGCTAGTGATACTGGACAAGCTACTTGTGAGGTTGCATGAGACAAGACATCGTGTTCTGATCTTTTCCCAGGTTTGTTTTGCAAACCTTGCCACTGTTTATGCTCCCTATAAGCTCTCACTGAAAATTGAGCTTTATTATAATGTTTCTGTTAGTTGAAAATGATGTCGTCCTTTTGTATTGTTGAATACGTTTTTCCTTGGGTGGAGATATTTGAACCCACAAAAATCCTTTCTGAAGTCTGCACCCATTTTTAATAAAATATTTTATTACCAAAATGTCCATAAACAAAATTACTAAAAAAGACGAATACTTGCATTGAATAAATTAAACTCAACTTTATGCACCCACCATAAACCTTAGCCCTCTTCCTAATATTACCTAATTCTCATGTTCTCCATTTATTTTATTTTCTAAAAACTTTTATCTTTGAATTATTGGATAATTAAATTGACAACTACATGTATTTGTAGTTGTAACAAAAGAGACGAAGAGAATTATCATAGAAGTCCAAAGGTTTTTTAAATTAATACTAGATGATTTTTTCGTAGAAGTTCAGTGGGTTATGGACGGTTAGCAAGCAAAGAAACCAAATATTCAGTTGAATTATTCTTGCTACATAAATCATATTTTGATTCGAAAATTTTCCTTTCTGACAACTTTTGGGTATTTTAATTTTTTTAATTCAATGTTCGATTCTTGGTTTTTAAGCAAACTTTTAACCTTTTTTTTTTTTTTTTTAAGATCAAAGTGTGGTAAATGAATGAAGGGAGTGAATCAGTTGGGTGGTTTGAAAAGAAAAAGGGAATGAATCAGTTGGTGGGTTTGAAGAGAAAACAAGATAAAATATGGTGTAATTTAGGGTTGATTTCGAGATATTGAGAGATTTATCGAGCACAATTCTAAAATTAAAATTTTGGTAGAGGGTGTAATGAGAAAATAGGTGTTAAAATGAATTTTACGAGTTCAAATAGTCCCGCTTTTCCTTTTTTTGTTTTGAGAGGCTCACTAAGTTAGTTCAAATTATGGTTTTGCTGGTGCATGATCATTTTTTGTTCCTATTTTTATGCATGTTGGTGGTATTTTTTTTAGTGTGAAATCCTCGACTTGCCACCATATGGCTTAGGCTGTTCCCCATGTACCTGTCAAATGCCACAAACCTTGGAATTACTGTCTAGAATAAAACATTTTTTGAAGATGTTAATAAATGGATGATGAAAAAGGGAAACCTGTTACAGTTGCATGGTAAACAATGTTTAAAAATACGTGGCGGCGCCTCGAGGCGGCCGGCCATTGAGGCGCGAGGCGGACCACCTCGAAAATCGGAAAAATAATCAAAATCGTAATATCATAATAATAAAAACATGATAAATCCAAAATACATTCATTTCTTATATAATAACATTACATCCAGCAAACAAACAAAAGGAAACAACATGTTTATATCTTTCAGGTGTTAACTAGTAACTAGCTCTATAATATATATTTTTTGTTTGAATAAAGCTCTATAATATTTGAAATATCTTTTACTTGATGAATAAAATTATAATTTGCTTTGAACCTTTCACAATATCGTTTATGAAAAATGATACTTGCCTAAAATCAGTAGTGCTACACATTCAGGGGAACTATCATATATCAATAATATTAACAACCAACAAATCAAAAACCGAAATTGACTCATAAATGAAAAAGAAAAACAAGCAGAATAGGTTACCGTCGCCGTCGCCGTTGCCGAGATCAGAAACGTCGCCGAGAGACTGAGAGAGAGAGAGCAGAGGAGGCCGAGAGAGAGAGAGCAGGGGAGCCGAGAGAGAATACAGAAACCCTAAAATCTAATTTATTTATTTTTTATAATGTAAATGAAACGGCGACGTTTTGGAATCCCCAAAACGTCGTCGTTTGGCGTGAGGCGGCCGCCTCACAAAAACCGAATTATGCGCGGCGACGGCGCATCGAGGCGGCCGCCTCGACCGAATTTTTAAACACTGATGGAGATTGATAAACATAAAACCAGGTTTAGGTTTTGTTGGGGGGGGGGGGAGGTTGGTTTGGAACCATAGCAATAAACAAGTGAATGTCGTAAATCTTAGAAATAATCTGGCCCTTTGTGGTTTGGAATTTTTTTGAAATAGTCTTGTTATGATAAGAAACAAAGAAGATTGTATGAGTAGATACACATAATTCAAAGCAATCTGTTCCCAAACAGCTCAGGGAAAAAAATGAAAAACTATTCCGAAATTTCAATTTTTATTTTTTACTCGAAAGAACCTATTCAGTTGAGGTGTATAAAGAATAAAATAATTACATTGAAATTCTCTTGACCTAAAACCCCAAAGAATAACTTGAAATGAATCTCTTGCGTCTACCTTAAAACCCAACTTAAAAAATTTTCTGTTTTTGTCCCATAAGAAGCAAGCTTTATCACTCAAGAAAGTACCACGTGTTCATATACAAACTGAGCCATGGCATTTCAGTTTGTTTTCATTATACTCTCTCTCTATTTTTCTTGTGATAGTTGATGAGGTGAGCGGTGAGCGTGAGCCTAGTGATTGTAGGTGTCTGAGAAGAGTTTATGTAACTACAAATGGATGATATAACGAATTCATTTGCAAAGAAGTTTATGCCTTAGTGATTATATGCATATCATTTAACTTGAATATTAATAGAGGAAAAGAAAGTATAAATCTTCTTGTTGTCCAAAGAATCTTATTAGATATGGTTTTTGTGCCGTACATTAGGCTATTATTTTCAGCTTATTCAAGTCTGTCATCTGAGACTACTAGGAAGAATGTCATACTAAGATTTCTATTTTCAAAATTTTCTCCTTTTGCTTTCTGGAGAGATACTGAATGTCACTGCTTGCTTCAATGCTTAGATACTCACTTTCTTATGCTGAAATTTATTGATATATAGTTCAAATTGTAACTCATATATTTCTTTTTCTATAGATATTTATATTCTATTTCTATGTATAAATTGTGATATCTTTAGTGCCATAATATGAAAATCTGTGTCTGGGACCTGGGTTATGGAGAAGAAAAAAATGAATAATTCCTGTGCACTTGTTTACATATGTATATGTTATTGATTGGTTCATACTTGCAAAGTTTGTAAATCGTCTAAGTGGCTTTTACATTAATAAATTACTGCAGATGGTTAGAATGTTGGATATACTAGCAGGGTATATGTCTTACAGAGGCTTCCAGTTTCAAAGGCTTGATGGTAGTACAAAGGCTGAGTTGCGCCAACAAGCTATGGATCATTTTAATGCACCTGGTAGTGAGGATTTCTGTTTCTTGCTGTCAACTCGGGCTGGTGGACTTGGCATCAATCTTGCAACCGCTGACACTGTTATAATATTTGATTCTGACTGGAATCCACAAAATGACTTGCAGGTCTCTTATTATTATTATCATCATCATTATTATTTTAATTGTAAATGTTGAGAATACATCTGGCTTTATCTTTCATCATTATTTCTGTTCATTTGTGTGGTGTAGACTCAAATCTATTTTGTTTCAGGCTATGAGTAGAGCTCACAGAATTGGGCAGCAAGAAGTTGTCAACATCTATAGATTTGTCACGAGCAAAAGTGTCGAGGAGGATATCTTGGAACGTGCTAAGAAAAAGATGGTATGGTGCATTTTGGGAAGTTTTCAATGTTGTTTCAGTATACTTCTCTAAAGAATGCATGGGGGTATACATATGTCCATGTTATATTTTTGTGCGTATCACAAGCCTTATATTCAGCTGCTCTGTTTAATTATTGATGCCTATTGTCTTAACATTTTCTCTTGGATCAAATGTGTTTATAGGTTCTTGATCATTTGGTGATCCAAAAGTTGAATGCGGAGGGTAGGCTCGAGAAGAAAGAAACAAAGAAAGGGAGTTATTTTGACAAAGTAAGTACTTGTATCTGGATATTTTTGAGAAATTATTTTTCATGTTTGATGGTCCATTTGTAGTTGTGTATTCTTTGCATAATTTTTACTGTCCTCTGGGATCTTAGACCGTCCGGTTCCGGTTCCGGAACTGAACCGGAACCTGACCGGTTCGGTTAGGGTTCTTACCCTGACCGAACCGGTGGAACCGACGGTTCCAGCGGTTCCAACCGGAACCGTACGGTTCCAAGACGAATCCTAATCCCCAATTAATGTTTAAATCTCAATATTTTTATTTTCAAAAAAAGTAAAAAAAAAAAAAAAAAAAAAAAAAAAAAAACGGAAGGGAACCGGACGGTTCGGTTCCGGTTTCGGTTCCACTTAAGTGTGGAACCGGAACCGATCCAGAATTATCTGGTTCCACACTTGTGGAACCGAACCGTGGCCACCTCTAATCCCGACTGCTAATCTGTTGTTATGGTTATTTATCAAAATCTGAGGGGTGTTCAAATTTTCGGGTCAACCCGCGACCCGACCCGTGCAGGTTTCAAAAGAAATTAGTGGTTTTTCGGGTCAACCAGACCCGACCCGGATTTGCTGGTTGGGTCACGGGTTTGATATTAAAACCCGACTCGACCCTATAATATTTTTATTATTTTTCTAAAATTTTTATTATATTTTTTCATTTATTTATTACTTTTGTTGTCTTGAAACTTTATATATATGATAATTTTCGGGACATAAAATAACTAATATTTAAATTTCAAAATAATTAATTAATTAATTTTTTTCTTTGCCGACCCGATCGGGTCTCACAAAATTTAAAAAACCCGACCCGACTCGACATGTGAACACCCCTACACAATCTAACTTTTATCTTTATGATTATAGAATGAACTTTCAGCGATTTTGAGATTTGGAGCAGAGGAACTCTTTAAAGAGGACAGAAATGATGAGGAGAGCAAAAAAAGACTGTTAAGTATGGATATTGATGAAATACTTGAAAGAGCAGAGAAAGTTGAGCAGAAGGAAGCTGAAGGAGAAGCAGGGAATGAATTGCTGAGTGCTTTTAAGGCAAGCAAATTATGTGGTGTCTTCAATTTCATTATAGTTGTCCTTTTAATTTTGTCTCCTCTTCATTTTTCATGAAACCTTGTCCACTCTTTGATCATCCAGGTTGCCAATTTCTGTAGTGCTGAAGATGATGGTAGTTTCTGGAGTCGTTGGATAAAACCTGAAGCCATAGCTCAAGCTGAAGTATGAAGCTACTTTGTTGATTTTCAATATTTCAAAAATATGTGGCTGTTCCACCCTTTTTTTGCAGGATTTATAATGTACCCTATATGGAAATTCTATCTAGCTGTAGCTGTCTGCTCAAGATTTTGTTTTTTCCTTCTCCCTTTAGGAAGCTTTAGCTCCTCGTGCTGCAAGAAATACTAAAAGCTATGCAGAGGCAAATGAACCTGAGAGAAGTAATAGAAGGAAGAAGAAAGGATCTGAGCTTCAGGAGCCTCAGGAGAGGGTTCAGAAGCGCCGCAAAGCAGAATTTTTGGTCCCATCTGTTCCACTTATCGAGGGTGCAATTGCTCAAGTGAGAGATTGGTCTTATGGGAATCTGTCTAAGAGAGATGCTCAGCGTTTTTTCCGTGCGGTATGGTTTATGATACTCCGTTATATTTTATTTTCTGCCTTGACATGCGTCATTTGATTATTGTTCATATCCTTGTCATATCGTATGCTGCTACAAAATATTTCTTTTAACATATTTGCTTATATTTTGTAAATTTTTATTTCAAAGAAGTTATACATCTTTGTTATTTTATTACCTGCTATAAGTTTGAAACAATGTAGGTATGTTGTATATACATGGGATATTTTAACATAAAATGTTGACTTAAATCTAGACTTCAAAATATAGGCCATTGATTCAAGTCAATCCTGTGGTAGATATTTCACGGTCAAAATAGCATTTAATGATATAAATTCATCAACCATTATCTTCCATTGGATTGACTTAAATCAATAGCTAGATGATGATGTCTAGATTTAAGTCAAAAATTTAAGTTAAAATATCCCCACTCATATATATTATAATTAGTATCTCTTTTGTACATGGGACATTCATCATATATCCTGCATATATGATATGGGCTGGATAACAGGCCAAGGCTCCCATATTTAACTCTATTAAGAGCTTCAACCAGTCTGAAGAGCAGTCACTGAAGCAATGATCACCAAATTTAGCTTATTTATTGAAATTTACCTCTTCTGGTATCACAATGTATAAAATTTAGGTCAAGTTCTGATTTCAAATTACTGGTTTATTTTGTTGTTTGATATACTCAATACTTCTTATTTGAGGGCAGGATTGTCTGAGTACTTCAACCCAATATATTTTGTTTGAATATGAGGTCTTACATGTCAGAGCTCCTCTCAGATACTTCCAATCAATATAAGCAATTGATTCCGATAGATTCTATCAGTCATTGTATGACTTTTAATAATAATTTTAGCCCCATAGACAGAAAATAAGCTTAAAACTAATGTACCAAGATACAAAAAATAACCAGTAGTTAGTAGTCCTTAAATTTTGTTCAATCTCTTGTAGATGCCTTTGCTTGTTCATGTTTAATCGCTTCTGGAATGGTTGAATTTTGTATAATATCTTCAGCTGTGATGACTTGAAGCAATATTTTTACTGATTCTCCGTTACAGCACAGATTCAGTCTAACCTTCAAATATATATAATTTGACAAAATTAGGTTATGAAATTCGGAAATCAAAGTCAAATTAGCTTAATAGCTACAGAAGTTGGTGGCGCAGTTGCAACAGCTCCACAAGAAGCACAGGTTGAACTTTTTGATGTTTTAATTGATGGGTGTAGAGAAGCAGTTGACATAGGAAGTCTGGACCCAAAGGTTAGTTCCTAAAGTTATTCTACTTGATTCATTTTGAATTTTTCTAATATTAATTTTCATTCTATTAGAGTGCTTAAAGTTTGTTCTTATGAAATGAATTTTGTAATTACCTTTAGGGGCCTTTGCTGGATTTTTTTGGTGTCCCTGTGAAGGCTAATGATCTACTTAACCGTGTCCAAGAACTTCAACTTCTAGCAAAGCGCATTAGTCACTATGAAGATCCTATTAAGCAATTCCGAGTGTTGTCATATCTTAAACCTTCAAATTGGTCCAAAGGTTGTGGCTGGAATCAGAGTATGTATTTCTTGCTCTTATACAGCTGTTGCATGCTCTCTCTACCCACACACACACGTGCGCGCGCACACACCGAGGGTGGGGCTATTTCAACCTAAATTTTGACTTAAAATTTTGACACAAATTTTGAGCCATTGATCTGACACAATCCAGTGGTAGATATTGAAAGTCAAATTAGCATTTAATGATTTAAATTTATCCACCGTTGGATTGCATGAGATCAATGGCTCAAAATTTTTGTCAAAATTTTAATTTATAATATTGTAACCCATATATCTATAGAGAGAGGTTTGGGTTAACTAAAATTAAAAATTTTGAACTAAAAGTGACTTAAAATATGATTTAATTTTTCATCCATTGGATTTGGTCAATGCAATGGTAGATGGATGGAGACATAAATGCAACTTTTTAAATATAAATTCGTAGTTTCGTACCATTGGATTGAATGGATCCAATGTATGAAAAATTAAGAATTCTAAGTTGAGGGAACTCCACCACCCGTGTGTATATATTATTGTTATTATATTATTATTATTATTTTGATGCAAGAATATGAAAACAAAAGTAAAATGTGTTTGGTGGTTTATTATATTTTACTCTGGATATTGTTGTTAGTTGATGATGCAAGATTGCTTCTGGGAATACACTATCATGGATTTGGCAATTGGGAAAATATAAGGTTAGATGAGAGGCTTGGCCTTGTGAAGAAGATTGCTCCAGTTGAACTTCAACATCATGAGACCTTTCTACCACGTGCACCGAATTTGAAGGATCGTGCTAATGCACTTTTGGAAATGGTAGGCAATAACTAGGACTTGCATTGTGAATCCTGTGTATGAGACCTTTCATTTTGGATACTTAATGCTTTTTTTTTTGAACATTATGTTTCAGTATGTGCTCATTATTGTTATACTAGCTCATTGGATTTTTTTTTTTAATATTTTTACTGCACCATATATTACTTTCCTGCCTCTGCAATGTTTTGAAGTTCTAGCCATGTAAATATTCTTAATCTCTGCATATACTCTTAATGTCTCTTCCATTTTTTTCCCTTCATTCTACTTTTAGATCGTAGTTTAAAAATGCTGCTCTTGATTTTCACATTTCTTTGCAAATAGTATGAATATAAGAATAATGATAAAGTATTATGGTGATGCTAAGGTGTGGTTTGGGTGAGAAATGGAAGATGTACTTATGTAGATTGATATGCTTAACCTGGATCAGGGTTCATTGTGTTCTTACATTTCTTTTATGTTTGTGTTTGCAAGAGCCGGAATGCTGATGTTTTGGCCATTATGGCTCTTTGATCTATGCCAGTGATTTGGACTTGTGACGATTGCCTATACTGATGATTGGATCATTTCCTTCAGGAACTCGCAGCTGTTGGTGGAAAGAATGCAAATGCTAAAGTGGGACGCAAGGCTTCCAAGAAGGGCAGAGAGAAATCAGAGAATATTTTGAACATGCCAATATCACGCATGAGGGACAAGAAAGGAAAACCTGGTTCTGCTAAGGTCAACTTCCAAACCAGCAAAGACAGATTTCATAAACCTCAAAGAGTTGAACAACCTTTATTAAAAGAGGAAGGTGAAATGTCAGACAACGAGGAAGTATACGAGCAATTTAAGGAAGTGAAATGGATGGAATGGTGTGAAGATGTCATGGTTAGTGAAATTAAAACCCTGCAGCGTCTTCAACGATTGCAGGCTACCAGTGACAATCTTCCAAAGGAAAAGGTTGCTTCTGTTTTTCCATCTTTTTGTTGGTTTATGTTTTTTTCTAGGATTATATATCTAACTTTCTTTCATTGTTTTTCTCATTTTATCCAGGTGCTTTCAAAAATTCGGAATTACTTGCAGCTTATAGGGCGAAGGATAGACCAAATTGTCTTAGAACATGAAGAAGAACTTTATAAGCAAGATCGTATGTGTTTCTCTTTCCTGCGTCATTTGTTCATCATTTCACATGTCGATTTCGATATACTATTTGTGTCTCTCTCTGTCTCTCCTAGTATCTTGGTCAAAGTTATTTTTAGTGTCTTGTATATCTTGTACATTTCATTCTTTCATATATATTTTCCATATGAAAGTTTAAAAAGAGTTCCATTCCAGGGATGACTATGCGATTGTGGAACTATGTCTCTACTTTCTCTAATCTTTCTGGGGAGAAACTGCATCAGATTTATTCCAAACTCAACCAGGAGCAGCAAGAGGAAGCAGGGGTTGGACCTGCTTCTGGTCCTATTGATTGTGATCTAAATAATTTTTCTACATTCAACCGGCGTGCTGAGAGGCAGAAAGGATTTAAAAATGTGTCTGCTTATCAAATGGCAGAACCTATTCACAAGGGCATCGATTCAAAAAAATTTGAAGCGTGGAAAAGGAGAAGGGCAGAAATGGATACGTATTCCCAAGCTCAGCCCATATTGCAAAGACCTATGAGTAATGGCACTCGTATACCTGATCCAAACTCATTAGGAATTCTTGGTGCGGTTCCAACTGACAACTTTGGTAACGAGAGACGCTACCCAATGCGTCAAACTAGCTTTCCTCCAAGACATGGTTTCCCTTCTGGCATCAAGTAGGCTCTTTCAGATGTACCGAGTAACAGCTCTGATTGAAGACTGACACCAATTGGCTTTCATCTGGTTGCATTTACCAATTAGGCCATTCTCTGGAATTCTTTTTTACCATGGGGGAATAAAGTATGTGCAGATTCCAGTCTGGTATTAAACAGCTGGTGTGAAGAGTTTATCTGCTATCATTTGGGGAATCACATGTGTAGACAGCCGAGGAAGAAAGCCAAGGGGTTAGCAAATATCAAGACACATGCAGGTTCTGCCATAACTTTTTGTTTGTCTTATTTTTTTGGGTCAGAAAATGAGTGGAGTAATTTTTTTTTTTTTTAAAACGTATATAGCAAAAGTAGTAGGAGAAAAAAAGAAAAGAAGTCTAATTCAGGTGGAAAATGTTCAGGCATTAGGGAGACAACATAAATTTGTATTAAGCAATTGAGAAAGTGTACATTATCAATTTTGCATAATTTTGTAGGTATTTTCCTTCCTCTACGACACTTGCTTCGACATATATCCAACGAATTTGCTGGTGTATGTATATCTCAATTTGGTCTCAGCTTAATAGTTTTTAAAGAAAATAAGTAGGCAATATGGACTTATGCACATTGGGATGTTATTATAATCTTGAAGATTTAGCACCTGATGATCTGAGTGAGAGAAGAATGCAGTTTGTTTTACAATTATGTATTATATATTCTTCAATTCTAATATCGTACTATCAGATACTTGACTGAAGATAACTATTTTACACACACACACTCATACTTGAGGGAGATGTTTCTTCATGGAATCAATCTGCAAAAACAAATTTTACTTGTGGATATGATCTGGGATTATATGGTCATTGTGAATAGATATAGGCTGTCCATATGATGATTGCATAATCATAAAAAAGTTTGTATCTTATGTGTTATAGTCATCTTATATTATATGAAGACTGAGGTTGAATGATGAATCCATTTATCTAAAAAAAAACAGTAGTGGTAATTGAAAGCTTGTTATAGAGAGGCTCAGGGATTTGGAAGAATGAAAATGGACATGCAAGTGTAGAATAATCAAAGGTGTTAAAATACAAGTTTTATTTAGATAAAATTGAGAGAGAGAATAGAAATAATGGGTAAAAGATGTATCCACAGAATGGGGACACAGAGTCCAAGCTTGCCAAACCTCAAAACAAAATAGAGAAAGGCAAGTTCATATAAGAACAAGAGTAATAATGATGTGTGTGTGGTTTTGCTTCCCACAAAAGAGGGTGTGGTTCACAACCCATTATCACATTATCTTTCTCACATTGCTTTCTCAACCTCATACTTCAAATTTAGTTTATAAATTTCAATTGTTGTATACATTCTATTGGGTCGGGAACTCTTTTAATTAGGATACGAGATCCGCCCTTCCTTGAGACTCAAATTATGATGATAAAGTTTTATTAAAATGTTGGAAAATCAACTCAACAGCGTCTTTGCGCTATTTATATTATGTATTTCCCATTTCAGACCCTTTTATTTTGGCTTTTGTCCAATTTTTCCATTATGTTTATCTTCTAATTAGTGGGGCTTACTTGATTATCAATTCCCATTTAAAAAATTGGATGAGATGAGAAATTTTATCAAAAACACGAGCTAAAGGGAAACAAACTAAAACGACGAGGGCACAGAGAAAATAAAAATAAACTAATTAGTGGAAAATGAGAAGCAGCAGCCTGTAATCTAAAAGCCATATATAAAAATAAAAATAAAAATAAAATTATCAGCCGCTGGATTGAAGAAGTAGGTCCACCCTTATCTGCCACGTTTGATGAATTTGTGGGTCTCATTGTAATTGTTGATTGGGTAGCCCGCCCACTCTCATTAAAATGAATTGCGTGCTTTGGCTTATTGTTCTCTCTCTCCCTCTCTCTGTGCCAAAGCAAATAATTTTAAGCAGAGACTGGCAGTCTCTGCTCTCTGCTCAGTTTACACTTGAGGGTATTTCTTATACTTTTATTCATTATATATATATATATATATATATATATATATATATATATATTATATATATATATATATATATTTTTGTTTTTTGGGTTTTATTTTTGTGTTTGTGACTTTCAGAAAATTGCAATTCCACACTTGCACTTGCACTTGCATGCATGTATATTCGCTGCTTAATAAAATAATGATTTCGGATAAATTATATAATTTACTTAAAAATATTCATATATCCGATCCCAGTTAAGGTTTTGTTTGGTTTGGTTATATTCTGTGCTTAGATATGCGTTATGGCCTTATTCTGATTTCTTTCAGTTTCTGCTGCTCTGAATTTTGTTTGGCTTCATTTAATTATAATAGTAAAACTATAATACAACAGCCGTAACCTTCATAATTTGAGAAATCTTGAATCTACTAAAAATATCTTGGGACACATCTTGACAAGCTTGGTAGGGTAGCAGTATCCGTAATTCTGATCTTATTATGAACGATTTTGCACTACAAGTAATGCTAGACCCACAAATTGTTTTGTACAAACTAACGAGATATAAGATAAAAATGAAAGCATAAAATAATTTAAATAAATCATGGGAACCATATGATGTTTGTTGAATAGTTTTGTACAAACAGTTTGCGGCTTAATTTATATTGTTGTTTACTTTGTATAAACCTGATTAAACTTTTTCATCCTTGATTTATTTATTATGTGTCATATCACTTACCATGTCATTCATATTATATAGTAAAATAAGTAAGGTTGGCAAATGGGATGGGCTTCAAAAATCTCACCCCAAATTCAAGTATTATTTTAAAGAAATTGAAAAAGTCTAATTTTTAAAACTTTGAATTGATGCTTTTATTGTAGTTTTTCAGACCATGAGTTTAAATTAAAAAAAAAAAACACTTAATGTATCGTTTGATATAAAACTTTGTGAGTTTATAAATTACTTTTTTACTCTTAGTACAATACTTATAAATTAATTTATATTCTCAATCAGTGCTCTCAACCAAACACTGACTTAAAATATGATAAAATTTTTCAAAACCCGTCCCATTTATCTACCCTGTAAGTAAAGAATTAGGAAAATTCGTGTTTATTAAAGTAAGATTTAGAATACAAGTTAGTACTGGTTGAATTCTTTTTTGCTTCTGGTGCAATAGAGTATCCGTACAACTCTATCTTTTCTCTTTTTTTCAAAAAATAAGTATAAGAAAAGTTTTGGAGAAAGTTTACTGAAGATTAGGATACTTGTGAGTTGAAAGGGTCCATTAAAAATTTTAAATATAACCCCAGATTGGGCTGTTATTTAATATTTGTTAGACAAGATTTTTTCTTTACAAAAAGATTTATAGAAATATTGTCTAATTGTAACAAAATTGTACGAATTTAACTTAAATAGACTCTTAATTATAATCTTGAATAGGTTGAATTAGCCAGATTTGTAGCAATTATAATCATAGATTGAAGCACAAAATTTTCTCCATTTGTAAAAATAGCATAGATTTGCAGTACAGAAGTTCAGTTTTGATTTATATATTTATTTGGAATCCTGTAGATCAAAATTTTGGCATCAAATACTTGTCAAACTTAAAGGTGTTAGTGACAAATCCGAGTGGGGGGAAAGATGGATTACATGAATGCACCAGGAAGGAACCATCTGTTTGTTCCAGGTCCAGTTAACATCCCCGAACAAGTCATTCGGGCAATGAATAGGAACAATGAGGACTACCGTTCTCCAGCTGTTCCAGCTTTGACAAAAACTCTTCTTGAGGATATCAAGAAAATTTTCAAGTCAACTTCTGGAACTCCCTTTCTGATCCCAACTACAGGTATATTGTTTTCAAATAAATTGCATCCTTGCTTCAAATTTGAATTTTAATTGCGCGTAAAGATGTATGGATTTGGTGTGAGATTAGCCATTACAGAATCAAATCTAGAATTGAAGTGAACTGAACTAATAGTTTTCAATTCATGTGTTTTAGTTACAGTGTTTCTTTTTGTTGATATAGTTGTTGTGCTTTAGGAACTGGTGCGTGGGAGAGTGCACTTACAAATACACTGTCCCCTGGAGATCGGATTGTCTCTTTTCTGATTGGCCAATTTAGTTTGCTTTGGATTGATCAACAGAAGCGCCTAAATTTCAATGTTGATGTCATTGAAAGTGACTGGGGTGAAGGTGCAAAGCTTGATATTTTGGCATCAAAACTTGCGGCGGATACTGCACACACTATCAAGGCCATTTGCATTGTTCATAACGAGACAGCAACAGGAGTTACCAACAACATGGCTAAAGTCAGAAAAATTCTTGGTAAGGGTATATTGTGTTCTTTAAATTGAATATGAGATAAGCATTTGAGGCCAACTTATTGAATTTGTAATGTCTATTT
>SKCR01010925.1:0-73774 GCA_019454045.1 Zanthoxylum bungeanum | reverse complement strand
GCGACGGCAAAGGCTTGCGCGTCGCGACGTGAGAAATGACCAAAATGCCATTTTCTTATGTTTTCACTGTTTTGGCCCCAAATCACCTCCAGAAAGTCCTGAAACTTTATTTATCTACAAAATAACACAAAACATATCACAATATTCACAAAACTCAAGAAACTATACAAAATATTAGGTCAAATGAGTGGGAAATAGTGATATAATTATCACTCATCACCACCCCCAACCTAACATTTTGCTAGTCCTCGAGCAAAACATAGAATAACATAAAAATCTTTAAAATAAAATTTAGCTAAGCCACTTTCGTAGGGATCACAGTTGCATTTAGCGTATGCAACAAGCCTTTAAACCCCTAGGTGTCCCTAGTGGACGAGTTGTAGTCTCGTGAGGGTTTACAGTAATGATACACAAACATTTTACAAAAGTAAAAAGGTAGTAAAAACTAATGCACACAAAAGCAAAAAGACAAGCGAAAAGAGAATAAAGAAGTTAGTGACTAATCATGTGAAACTTCTACTCCAAGTTACTAGTTGTTTTCTTTATTTCTTTCTAAATTACTGAATAAGTAAATTCTCCTATTATTTTTATCATTCTCCATATATACAGCCAACAAAATATTAATCAACTCATTTTTGCCCACAACAGCCATAAGTGCAGTTGATAAGAGAGTAATATTTTTGTCCTAAAGTTTTATCAGAATTCACACCTTTTTGTAGCAATGGAATAATTTTTCTGATTTTTCTGATTTTTTTCTTGATTTTTGATTTTTTTTTATATACAATACCTTCCATCTATGTAGCGAGTGTTGGGTCGGTGGCTCCCAAACCAGTTGGTTTTAGGGCACCAGGTGTTAAGACACCCTTACGGACTTAATTACTCAGACTTCATATATATTATATATATATATATATTTTTGCAATATCATTGATCCATGTAGCGAGCTTTGGGCCAGTGACTACCAAACCAGTTGGCTTTAGGGCACTAGGTGTTAAAACACCCTTACAGACTTAATAACTCGGATCTCAGACGTTTTTTTTTACTCCATCACTTTTTGAGATGCTTCCTCCAATTAAACTAGAGCACTGAATATTACAAACTTTTCAATTTTAGCTCATGTCCGTATGTTACTATGCATGTTGATAATACCTGCCAACTGAGCATATGAAGATCCATTTTAGTCAGTTTTATGGAGAATTCACAAATTAAATAATTCAAAAGGAAATAAACAAAAATTAACTTGTTCCGAAGTAGGTTTGAGATACGTCTCAGGAGTGGAAACTCCTTAATCAGCTATCTCTTACCAATTTTACCTTTTTAGTCAAAATAAAAACACAAAAACACAAAATATTTTGTAATTTTTGAAAAATTTTCAATTTTTTTGTATTTTTCAAAAAATTTTGGACTAAAAATAAAAACAACACACAAACTAAAAACAAAGTACTGATCAACTAATTCCCTCCCCCAAACCTAAATGAGACATTGTCCCCAATGTCTTAAACAGTAAAAGAAGAGTTTAGAAGATAATACCTGGTTAGCTGAAATTCTACATGAAAAGTTTAAAGGTTAAGATCAAGATTAATCCGACGCCTCTTACCACGATCGTCCTCAGACCAATTTATTTTTGAAAGGATAGGGTCAACTTGTGGTTCATAAGCTAAGAGTTGGCCTATTAGACCCGGAGCAGTTCTGGAAGTGAAGAGGAGTTCTTTTAAAGGTTTTGACACGAACCCATTTCTCCGGGCATCATCAAGAAACACACAAAGAAAATCATAAAATCCATCAACGTTAAACGACCCAATTGGTTTCTGGTGTATGTTCAAGTTCGCCCAAGATAGCACTATAAAAATTTCCTCCAATGTGCCCAAGCCACCTGGCAAAGCAATAAAAGCATCAGCACAATTAATCATTTCTACCAATCGTTCAGACATACCTGGCACGATCAGTTCCTCTCTGTTTGACGGTCCAATAAGATTTGCCTCCGCCAAAGGTTTTGGGATGATTCTCAAAACGTGACTGCCTCCTTCCTGTACGGCCTTTGAAACGATCCCCATTAGTCCAAGATTGTCTCCGCCATATACTAAATGCATATTCCTTGCAGCTAAGACTTGACCCAATTCATGTACTGCTTCTACATATTGTGGCTTAGTACCAACACTAGTATCGTAAAACACACAGATGTTTTCAACTCGTCTTCTTGAAGTGGCTTCCATTTTTTATATATTTCTTTCTCAACTCTGGATGCCTTCAAAAGTGCAATGACGGGCTGAAAAAATTAGTACCTGAAAATGGGTGAGTAATAATAGCATTAGTATCTTCCAAATGACGATTGTTAGCTAAATAATAAAAGAAATCATGAAAGGTCAAAAAGTCTGGATCCTGTCTACGAAAATAAAGATAATTACAACAGAAAAGTAAATCAAAGCAATAATTAAGGCAACGGAATTGTGTACGCAATACGCCACTTGCTTAGTATAAATTCATTAGGATGCGTCTCAAGAATCCATTCCTTACTCAGCCATCGCTAATGAATTGTCTCTCTTCTTTGCCAAATACCATTCCTTCTGTCTTATACTTTGGTTGAGCTTTTCCCTATAAAAATAACACACAAAATTAAAAACTCTACAACATGAATACACAAAATATAAAAATAGAAATTACAACAAAGTGCATGGGTTGCCTCTCTGCTAGCGCTAAATTTTTCGTCTTCAGCCAGACGTGACTGAAATCCGTCTGTCAAGGAGGTTTCAGCGTCGTTTTGGACGTCCGATTAAAGACAATCCCTTGAGCGTTGCTTTTGAAGGGTCTTTTCCAATGGTAAAGGGGAAAAAATATTTGTGTCCCATTCAGTGCTTGTGCCACCTTTTTAAACTGTCTTGCTCCAGTGGTTCCTGAAAAGAAAGAAAGAAAATCAGGAGGTCTTGTATGGTGCTTGACTTGGAATGGGAGTTCCATTCTGTCAAGCTTCTGGGTGATGTTTTTGATATGTACTCCCCAAAACAGTGATGTTTCGCCTGAATGCATTGGATTCTCAATAAGTTCAGACATTTGCTCCTCCATTTGCTCTGCTTCTTGCTCCACCTTTTCTTCAGAGATGTATTTTAAAATTTCGTATTCAATTCTTCATCTGTCATTTGTGAAATGCATGTTCCATAAGTGTCAATCTGAGGATGTAAAATTATGTCTGTTTATAGGTCTTCATCCTCTGATCTGAGTGAAATGATTGGCTCAGGTAGATATTCTTCAAACATTTATGCAATGGACGCTCAAAGATCTTCATTTTGAGGATACAGAGTTCCATCCTCAATTGTTGTTGGTGCAGTTGGTACAAACTACTCAGCTTCATCTTCGTTAGAGTCAGAATAAAAATCAAATCGAGATTTTGTCGGTTCGGGTTTCTGAAATGATACCTCTGGTTCCTGATACTGCTCATCCTCCTCTTCTGCTAAAGTTTCATCATGAAATGCTTGGTACTTGAAGGTTTCATCAGTGTCATCTGAAAATGGTCCATGAGGTATGTACCTCTGGTTTTCTGTTAATTGTCTCGTCTGATTTGTCAATCTCTGAATGAATTCTGATTGTTTCTGAATACTTTCGAGTTGATTCTGGTATGTTTCAAGCATTGTATCCAACTCTTCGTCTAATTTCTTGAACCAATCTTTGAGCATGTCAATCATCTGATCTTCTTCTGATGGTTCATATTGTTGATGAAGATCGAGGTAGATGGTGGATAAGATGGAAAATATGATGGTTCTTCGTACCTTGAATGATTCTGATAATTCTGCCACTCTGAAAAGTATATGCATTGATCGCTCGGGTGGTTACCATCATAAATCACACATCTCCCCATTTCGTTCTTATGAGCAAATGTAGTATTGCTTGGTTCTGGCATCCAGTGATAGTCGTTGGGTTGTACAACAGGCCTCAGAAAATCAGACTGTTGCTTCCAGATTTGGGGTGTATCTTCTAGTAAAGCTCGTGATTTCTCGATCTCCCAATAATGTTCCATTTTTCAATCACCTGAAAACAAAAGAAAGAAGTAAAAATTACAAATAAAAATAAAGAAAATTAGATACAAGTAAATTAGATAGCTTCCAAATTAATAACTCAAGAAAAATAAGTTCCCCGGCAACGGCGCCAAAAACTTGACCGGGGTAAACAGACACGTATAACGCAAGCGCACGTATCGTTCAAGTAGTATAAAAATATCGATCCTACGAGTACTTAATTCCTACTGTTGTTATTAAATATTGATACTATTTATTTACAAGTATCTAATTATAGGGAGAAATGAATTGATTGTTTTTGGTTGGTTGAATGTGGATTTACTAATTAAAATAAAAACAGACTCAAAAGAAAAGACTCAAAGATCTAGGGTCGTGACTCCACACAATATTATCATAAAGATGAATTAATTCTCTTATCTATGTGTAATAAATCAGTTTGCTAACCAGGAACACGAAAATATGCAAAAGCCTATGTCGATGGTCAAATGCAAATACCCAGTATAACCCAATTGAACCATATGTCTATGTCAACCAAATTACCTAGATTCATTAAGTTCCAATTATGGCTACCCCCGCCCGACATGTATATGTCTATCCTGTAAGTAAATCTATTAAAGGGTTATCTATCCTCAAGGAAGATCGTGGGCTATTGAATCTAATGCTGAAACCTAAAATCTCTATGTCTAGTTCATTTTAAGTTTACCATATTAATCTTATTGGTGATCAGACAACAAGAAACATTAAGCTTAAGACTCAAGAAACAAACTAAAGAATTACCCAATAAATAATTAAATCAATTATTAAGCCTAGTAATATTGTGTTTCATCACTTCCCTAGAATAAAATAAAATGCTGGGGTTATAGGATCCACATTTAATATTTCTTATCTAGGAATCTCACTTATTATAATATATAAATTATTTTCTGTTCTGCTTTCTCAGGAATTAATAATATTAAACATTTAAAACCAACCATATAGGCGGTAATCCATTTAGTCCAATTACACCAGCCATATAGGCGGTAATTATCTGTCACATAAAAACCAGCCATATAGGCGGTAATAAAGTCCGACATTAATTAATACGGTTAAATTATAATTTATAAATTATAGTTAAGTGAGATTTACCTAGATAATTATATTAAATATTTCACCTTTTACCCCAACAGAAATTTAACTACAAAACATAAAAGAACAGAGAAGAAGAAGAACTATTATTATTACTAAAAATTAAAATACATAAATTAAATATTATTTATATTTACAAAAACTAGATGCAATCCTTTAAAAACAGGGTAAAACTCCCAAGGAAAGCACACCAAATGAAGTGGTGAAGGCCTCAATTTATAGGTAAATTCGGCATCTGGCGTCGCGACGCTGGATATTGTCAACGTGGCACGCTCTGGTTCGTCGGCTCAGATTCTGGATAAGGTGATAAGGTGACTCGTGGCAAGGTGGTTGGGATCTTAATTATTGTGACACGTGGTGGCTTCTGATTGGTCAGCTCAGATTCTTATCCACCACGTGTCGATTTCGGATAAGTGAGCCAATAATAGGCGCTGACGTGGCGACACGTGGCGAAAGGAACTGTCGGCACCATAGAATTGTGACACGTGGCACGCTGTGATTGGTTGATGATGACGTGGTGAAGACGTGGCATTTTGACTCGGTCAACCGGTGATGTGGACGATGACGTGGCTGACAGGTGGAGTGACACGTGGCGATTGCGACTGTCGGCACCGTAGGATGATGACATGTGGCACGTCGCACGTTAGCAAATCGGCTGTGATGGTGAAACGTGGCACGGCGCACGTTAGAAAAGTCAAACTTTTCTCAGATTCTGACTTGTGGACCCGGCGCACGTTAGCACTGTTCGGCGTACGTTAGGCGTCGCGACGCGAGAAATGACCAAAATGCCATTTTCGTCCGTTTTCACTGTTTTGGCTCCAAATCACCTCCAGAAAGTCCTGAAACTTTATTTTTCTACAAAATAATACAAAACACATCAAAATATTCACAAAACTCAAGAAACTATACAAAATATTAGGTCAAATGAGTGGGAAATAGTGATATAATTACCACTCATCAGGGACCCCGAGTACTATCCTTCTAAAATCTTAATCTGCAGTTTTGGCTTACTTCTGATTCGAATTTGGAAAAATGTTCAGCGCGAAAGTTGTAAATCTCGATCTCAGCATTTTGATGACATAAAATTCATAAAAATCGGAGTTCGTATGACAAAGTTATGGCTAAAATACTATGGGCTGTTCGTAGTGGAGCACCATAGAACCCCGCATCAAAGTTTCGAAGAATTTACTGTCCATCCCTAGAGTCTTTCTACGAATATATATATGCTCGGACATAAATTATATTATGTAATGCTCTTTCCATGATGTAACAATTCTACAGTTAAGGACTTAACAGTAGTAGCGATCTCTGGTCGTTACACTTTGCCTATAAATTGAAGCCTCCGGCAGAAGAAATTTTCATACTTTTTTTCTGACTTTTGTATAGACTTTGGAAGAGAGTGTCTTATTTGTTTATTTTTATTTAAGCTTTCTATAATGTCTTTTTCTTTCAGTAATATAATTATGAGTATGTTTAATTACAAAATGAGTAGCTAATTTCTTTTCTCTGGAGTAATGGGTGAAGCTTTTATAATGAAAACTTAGATAAATCTCGCCTACATTATAATAAATAAATTATAATCTATTTATTAAAGCTTGATTTAGATCTAGATTAATTATTGACAAAATTGGCTACCGCCTTTATGGCTGGTTTTATCTTGCTACCACTTGTATGAATGTTTTTATACGATTTTGGCATAAGTGAGTACCTTGACAGGACTTGTAAACGGTATCACCGCCAATATCGCTTGTTTTATATAGTATCACCGCATTTATGATTGATTTTATGTTTTTGGCATACTTAGTACCTTGGTAGGACTAGTTATCGATCGAAATGACTACCGCTATTATGGCTGGTTCTATATATGGCACAATTAATTCTTGAGATAAATTAATTGAATAATAATGACAATTTATATATTATAATTAAGCGATATTTCTAGATTTAAAATATTAAAAGTGGATCCCCTAACTCTAGCATTTCATTTTATTACTATATTTTCACTTAAAAGTTTCCAACAACTCCAATAAATAAAACCTTTTTCTTTTCGCTCTACTTATCATTCTGTTTTACTAAATCTATTCCATGTGGATCGACGCCAAACTTATCGGGTTATTTTATTACTTCGACACTCTTATACTTGGGAGTAAAAGACCACTTTTTGAGCGTGTAAAGCTTTTGGCGCCATTGCTGGAGAATTATTATTTAGTAGATAGAATAAATTTTATTTTTCTTTTTTCCTTTATTTTATTTTTGTAGTCTATTTTTTTTTATCTTGTCATTAATTCTTTTTTTGTAAATATTGTATTTTTTTATTGTATTTTTTGTTTAGGTTGCATGAGACACTGATCTCGATCATCCAGTGGAAGACTAAACAGAGAATCTCCTTTACCTTCGTCGTTCGTCAAAATGGACGAGAACTAAATTGAAAATCATGTTGGAAATCCACCTGACCGAGTTGAAAACCCAGTTAATCAGGAAGGAAACGAGTCTCAGCACAGAGATCCTAATCATCGTAGGACAATCAGACAATTTATGAATCCCACTAGGATTGGATCTCGATCTTGCATTATTTTTCCTCCAAATGCAACACATTTCAATTTTAAATCAGGTATCATCCATCTTTTACCCACATTTTACTGTCTAGAATTAGAGAATCCTTATCAGCACTTAACGGAGTTTGAAGAGGTATGTAACACTTACACATATCCAATTTGTAGTATAAATATAATTCATTTAAGTTTTTTCCATTTTCTTTAAAGGACAAAGCTAAAATTTGGCTACAAACCCTTAGGTCATGATCTATTAGAACATGAGATGATTTACAAGAGCCGTTTCTTAAAATTTTATTTCCCCCTCATAGAACAAATTCCTTTAAAAGAAGAATCACATCCTTTACACAAGAGTCGGAGGAAACACTTTACCAATGTTGAGAGAGCTTTAAAGAGATGTTAAATGTTATCCACATCACGTGTTTGAAATATGGAGGCTAATTGCCTACTTGTACGAGGGGTTAACACCCAAAGGTAAATAAAGTTTTGGGACTCAATGAAATCAATCAGGACTAATTGTGGAACAAATTAGGATAAAAACTGGACTTGACATTTGGATTTTGGAGGTTGGAAACTTCAACTTTGCATAATTTTCGTATTTTGGCCATAAAGTTCTACTCCGTTATCAGAATGATGTGATTTAAGTTTCAGGTTAACAAAGACTTAAAGATATACAACTTTGATGTTCATAATAATTTCGAATTCGGAAGTTTTCATGATCGAAATTGATAAAATATTCGTAGTGTGTTTTCAAAACAAAATTGAAAAGTGTTAAACTTCCCCCAAACATCCTTGCATGTTTGGTGGAGGATTCGATGCCATGTTTCGGCCAAGTTTGGTGGAGAAATTTGAGGAGAAATTGGTGGAGAAATTGGTGAAGGTAAAATTTTGCCTATAAATACCAAGCCGTTTCATTTGTAAAATTCATACCTTCTTTTGGGGATTTCCTTAAGAATACTAAAAAATTGTATCTTATTTGTTTATTTACAACTTTCTATATTTAATTTTTTTATTTTACGCAATAATTCTTTCTTTACTTTACTTTTCAGTCTTTATTTTTATATTTCAGTATGATGAGGTAACTCCCCTATGCTGGGGTGAAGGGTAAAGCTTTTATTACTAATATTTAGATTAATCTCCTTTAATTATAATATATAAATTATTTAAAACCTGACCTAATGGATACCGCCTTTATGGTCGGTTGGACTTAATTAAATTGATTTTAACATGACTAAATTGGATACCGCCTTTATGGTTCGGTTGGAATTAATCATAAATCTGACTTAATTAGGATACTGCCTATATTGTCGAGTTGTAATGCATGTAAAGTTTATATATTATAATAAGGGAGATATCTAAAATAGAAGTAATAAAAGAGGATCCTCTAACCCCCAACATTTTCTTTATTGCTTTATTTACCATTTTAATTTCCAAGCTTTACTTTATGTTATTTAATTTATTTATGTCTTTACTAGTGCTAGATATATGTTGTAACTAAATACCATAACTGGGGTTGTGATAAATTCCAATATTACCAGTTTATAAGAGGTTATTTTATAACTTGGGTAATATAAAGGTTTATATATTGAGTCTTAAGCTTAATGCTTCTTGTTAACTGGCAATTAATAAGATTGATCTGGTAAATTTAAAATAAACTTAACGAAGGAATTTTAGGTTTCAGCCTTAGACTCAATAACTCACGATCTCACCTCGAGGCATGTTGACCCTTAGGTAGATTTCCTTACAGGATAGACATATACCTGTCGGGAGGGGTAGCCACAATTGGAACTTAATCTTAATTACTTCAGGTAACTTGGTTAACATAGACATATGATTAATTGGGTTATTTGGGTGTTTGCATCTAACCATCGATAGAAGCTTTTGCATATTTTCGTGTTCCAGGTTAATAAACCAATATATTCCACAAACGTGAGATAACTACTTCATTTTTAAAATATATTGGAAAGATTCACAATCCTAGATAGTTTAATAGTATTAAATTTTCATTTAATTTACATTTTCATTATTTTATTTACTTATCTTTAGTGTAAAATCACCATCCAGTCAAACAACCAATCTATTAGATACTTGTAAACATTTAGCTTCACAAATTTATAGACTAGGTTTTAAGTCCTCGTGAGATCGATATATTTTTTACTACTTGAATGATACGTGCGATTGCATTACGTGAGTGATTTCATCGGTCAAGTTTTTGGCACCGGTGCCGGAGACTTATTTATTTTTCACTATTAATTTTGGGGTTAGATACCTTTACATGTGTCTAATTTGGTTCTTACTTTTTTTTTTTTCTCTTTCTTGTGTTTTTGGTTCTCATACACTACATGAGAAGAACTGGAAGCTTTGAAATCGGTCCGCTTGACCTAGAATTTGAAAGAAACATCAGACAGTTGAGAAGGAAAATGCGAGAAGGTCAAGAAGCACTGATCAATATGGTTCCTGAATCGTTGGAGGTTGCACCACCAATTCCTATTCGAGACAGTACTATTCCAATGGTTGATGACTTCATTTCATTTATTGTACTTCCTCTCTTACCAGCAAATGCGTGTGACATCAAAACATACATTCAGATGATACAATAGTCAGTAAAGTCTGGGGGGAATGCAACTAAAGATCCTAATGCCCACATCAAAAACTTCCTGAAAGTTTAAGGAACATTCAATTACAATCGAGCAGAAAAAGAAACAATGAGACTGCGTGTGTTCCCATATTCTTTGAAAGACAGAGCTAAGGCTTGGCTACATTCACTGCCAGCAGGTTTCATCACAACTTGGAATACTCTTGCCACCAAATTCCTTGCAAAGTATTTTCCCCCGGCCAGAACTGCAAAGTTAAGGAATGACATCACATCCTTTGTGCAACATGACTGAGAATCCCTCTGCGAGGCTTGGGAAAGATACAAGGAGTTGCTCAGAAAATGTCCTCACCATGAAATTGCAAAGTGGCTACAAGTCGAAACATTCTAGAATGGACATTCTGGACTAATGAGAACCATAATTGATGCTGCTGCTGGAGGAGCTTTTATGTAAAAAGGAGAAGATCAGGCCTGAGACTTAATTGAAGAAATAGCCAACAATAATTTTTTATGGTCAAATGACCGGCGTAATCACATGCGTATAACGCAAGTGCACGTATCGTTCAAGTAGTATAAAAATATTGATCCCAAAAGAATTTAATTCCTACTGTTGTTACTAATTATTGAATCTATTTATTTACAAGTATCTAATTAAGGGAGAAGAGAATGATCGATGATTGGTTGGTTAAATGTGGATTTGCTGAACAAATAAATAAATAAAAATACTAAAGAAAATAAATAAAAGACACAAATATCTATGGTCGTGATTCCACACAATACTATTCTAATATTGAATTGATTTTATTATACATGTGAAATAAATTAGTTTGCGACGGTCAGTTGCACACACCCAAAGTAACCTAATTAATCATATTCATATCTTAACCAAGTTACCTAAATTCATTAAGTTCAAGTTCCAATTATGGCTACCCATGCCCGACTGGTATATTCCTATCCTGTAAGGAAATCTATTAAAGAGTTATCTATCCTCAAGGAAGATCGTGAGCTATTGAATCTAAGGTTGAAACCTAAAATCTTTTTCCAAGTTCATTTTAAGTTTACCACATCAATCTTATTGGTGATCAGGCAACAAGAAGCATTAGCCTTAAGATTCAATAAACAAACTAAAGAATTACCCATAATATAATTAAATCTATTATTAAGCATGTTAATATTGTGCTGTATTACTTCCCTAGAATAAAAATTAAATACTGGGGGTTAAGGAATCCACCTTCACTAATTCTAATTTAGAAATCTCTCTTATTATAATATAGCAATTATCAGTGATATTACCAACCGACCATATAGGCGGTATCCTGATTAAGTCAGATTTTCAATTAAGTCCAACTGACCATAAAGCTAGTGTTATTATTTGTCTATAAACCAGCCATATAGGCGGTAATCATCTGTCACCAAAAGACCGACCATATAGGCGGTGTCATATTATGTCAAATAAATAAAACCAGCAATTAAGACAGTATAACCTTTAGTTTAAATTATAATTTACATATTATAATTAAGAGAGATTGATCTAAACTAAAATAATAAAAGTTTTACTCTTCCCCCAGCGGAAATTTAACTACTAAACATAAAAGAAAAGAAAAAAATAAACTATTACTATTACTGAAAATAAAAATACATAAATAAAATAAAAACAAGATGTAATCCTTTAATTCCTTACAAAAACCTAAGGAAAGCACGAGAATTACAAATAAAATGGCTTGGTATTTATAGGCAAAAAAAAGGCTTCCACCAATTTCTCCACTAAACACTCCACTAAACACTCCACAAAACACTCCACCAAACATGGCACAAAACACTCTACCAAACACTCCATCAAACATGGAACCAAACATGGCACGAAACACTCCACCAAACATGGCACAAAACACTCTACCAAACACTCCATCAAACATGGAACCAAACATGGGACAAAACACTCCATCAAACATGCTTGCATGTTTGCTGGAAGTTTTGACAATTTTTTTTTTATAATGACTTTAGTAATTAAACATAACATAATTTCGGATTGTTCATCACATTCGTTCATGACAACTTCAGAATTCGAAATTCCTATGAATGTCAAAGTTGTAGATCTTTGAATCTTCTTTAATCTGGAACTTGAATCACCTCAATCCGATATCGGAGTAACACGTTATGGCCAAAATATGAAAATTGTGCAAAGTTGAAATTTCTGAAATTGTACTTCGTTAGAATGCCATTTCAAGTTTCCAACCTCCAAAATCTATATGTCAAGTCCAGTTTTTACCATTGTTTGTTCCATATTTCTTCCTGAATGATTCCATTGAATCCCAATTTTATTTTATCTGCAAAATAAACTAAAATACATCAAAATGTTCATAAAACTCGAGAAACTATATAAAATATTAAGTAATGGGACAGTAAATAGTGATATATTTTCCGCTCATCACACCCGTAGGGGGGAAAACATTTTGTTAGTCCTCAAGAAAAATAATAAAATAAAATAAAAAAATGAGACTAAATTAAACTAAGCCACTTTCGTATGGATCACGATACCATTCTCCATACACACAACTAACAAGATATTAATCAAATCATTGTGCCCAAAATATTCATAAGTGTTGTTGAAAAGAGAGTAATATTTTTGTCCTAAAGTTATATCAGAATTCACACCCTTTTAACAATGGATTTTTTCATTTTTTTTTTTTTGCATAAAATAAAGAAAGCAACATCTTCAATTCATGTAACAAGCTTTGGGCCAGTGACTCCCAAACCAGTTGGCTTTAGGGCACTAGATGTTAAGACACTCCTACGGACTTAATTACTTGGATTTAAGATATATATATTTTTTATATCATCTTTGATCCATGTCGCGAGCTTTGGGCCAGTGATTCCCAAGCCAGTTGATTTTAGGGCACTTGATGTTAAAACACCTATACAGACTTAATGACTCGGATCTCAGACTTTTTTTTTATACACACTTTTTTTTTCTTTTTTCATTGCTTTTTAGATGCTTCCTCCAATTAAACTAGAGCACTAAATATTATAAACTTTTCAAATACATCTTATGGCTGTATGTTACTATACATGATGATAATATCTGTCAACTGAACAAATGAAGATCCAATTTAGTCAATATTATGGAGAATTCACAAATTAAATAATTTAAAAGGAAATAAACAAAAATTAACTTGTTACGCAATAGGTTGAGATACGTCTCAGGAGTGGAAATTCCTTACACAGCTATCTCACATCAATTTCACATGATTAATCAAATTAAAAACACAAAAACAAAATATTTTTTTAATTTTTATAATTTTTTTTTGAATTTTTAGAAAATTTTTGACTAAAAATAACACAATAAAAATAAGATATAGTCAACTATTCCCCTCCCCCAAGCCTAAATGAGACATTGTCCCCAATGTCTTAAAAAGTAGAAGATGAGTTTAGAAGATAGTACCTGGTTAGCTGAAATTCTACATCTAAAAATTAAAGGTTAAGATCCAGATTTATCTGACGCTTTTTACCATGATCGTTATCAGACCAGTTTATCTTGGAAAGGATAGAGTCAATTTGTGGTTCAAAAGCTAAGATTTGGTTAATTAAATCATGAGCAATTCTGGCAGTAAAAATGAGTTCTTTTACAGGTTTTGATACAAACCCATTTCTCCGGGCATCATCAAAAAACACACAAAGAAAGTCATAAAATCCATCAACATTAAACAGTCCAATTAGTTTCTAGTGTATGTTCAGATTCGCCCACGATAACACTGTAAAAATTTCCTCCATTGTGCCCAAGCCACTTGGCAAAGCAATAAAAGCATCAGTATGATTAACCATTTCCACTAGTCTCTCAGACATACCTGGCACGATAAGTTCCTTTCTCTTTGATGGTCCAATAAGATTCGCCTCTGCAAAAGGTTTTGGGATGATTCCCAAGACTTGACTGTCTCCTTCCTGTACAGCCCTTGAAACGATCCCCATTAGTCCAAGATTGCCACCGCCATATACTTGGTGCATATTCCATTCAGCTATGACTCTACCCAATTCGTGTGCTGCCGCAACAAATTCTGGTTTAAAACCAACATTAGTACCGTAAAACACACAAATATTTACAACTCATCTTCTTGAAATAGCTTCCATTTTTTATGTATTTCTTTCTCAAATCTGGATGCCTTTAAAAGTGCAATGATGAGTGAATTTATAGCACCTGAAAAGGGTAAGTAATAATAGCATTAGTATCTTCCAAAGGACGATTATTAGTTAAATAATAAAATAAATCGTGAAAGGTCAAAAAGTCTGGATCCTGTCGGCGAAAATAAATATAATTACAACAGAAAAGCAAATCAAAGCATTATTAAGGCAATGAAATTGTGTATGCAATATGCCACTAATTTGGTATATGAATCCATTAGGATGCATCTCAAAAATCCATTCATTACTCAGCCGTCACTAATGAATTAGCTCTCATCTTTGTGATTGCCAAACACCATTCCTTCATGTTTTGTTTTGCCTTAAGTGCTTCGTTTGTGCTTTTCTTGAATATAAAATTTAAACTCTACAACATGTATACATAAAATATAAAAACATAAATTACACAAAATTGCATGGCTTGCCTCCCTGCTAGCGCTAATGTTTTCTTCTTCAGCCATACGTGACCGAAATTCATCTGTCAAGGAGGTTTCAGCACGGTTTTGGATGTTCGATTAAAGATAATCCCTTGAGCGTTTCTTTTCAAGGGTCTCTTCCAAAGGTAAAGTGGCAAACATTTTTTTGACTCATTCAGTACTCATGCCACCTTTTTTATCTTTGTCGCTCCAATGATTCTGGAAAGAAAATCGGGAGGTCTCGTATGATGCTTGACTTTGAATGGAAGTTCCATTCTTTTAAGCCTCTGGATGATGTCTTTGATCTATACTCTCCAAAGAATGATGTTTCTCCTAAATGTATGAGATCTTCAGTATGGTCGTTCATTTGCTTCTCTAGTTGTCCTGCATCTTGTTCCACATTTTCTTCACAGATGTATTTTAAAATTTCCGCATTCAGTTCTTCATCTGTCATTTGTGAAATTCATGCTCCATAAGTGTCAACTTGAGGAAGTAAAGAGATGTCAGATTTTAGGTCTTCATCCTTTGTGGTTGAAATGACTGGCTCATGTAGATCTTTTTCAAACATTTGTGCAATGGAAGCTCCAAGATATTCATTTTGAGGATATAAAATTTCATCCTTAATTTTTGTTGGCACAAACAGCTCTTGTTCTTCATCCTTGTCAGATTCCGAATAATAAAAATCAAATCGGGACTTTGCAGGTTCGGGTTCCTGAACTGATACCTCAGATTCCTGATACTGCTCAGCCTCATCCTCTACTAAAGTGTCATCATGAAATTGTTGGATAATATGACCCATAGCGTCACTATTTGCACAAATCATTGTGTTGTTGTAGCAAATTAACTATGTAATAAGGAAATTGCACTCTCATCATTTGTGATTAGATCACCATAGATATATAAATGAAGAGATGTCCTATGATTAGTTCCTGGATTGAGATGATATGAGACAGTATCAGTCCACGAAGGATTAATCATTAAATATCCCTAGCCATAGTATTATCGAGACTGGACATCGATAATGCGGAATAGGCTAGTATTGCACTTGTGTGCGTTGTGAGGGCACAACGGCATAGTTCTCATATATATAAGTATTGGATACTTATGCAAGTGCGATAGGAGGTCGTGTTTCACCGATGGTACGGGAAACAGCTTCGCTCTAGATAGACCCCGCGGAATCCCATTGGTAGTATGTCTGGGTGTCTATGGGAGGCCGCATCAGGGTAGGTGTATATGATCTTAACCTGAGACTTGCATCGCTAGTACTTGCGACAATCGGTAAACTTTGGTTTTGGTGGTTGGGGGACCTAAACTGGTTCTGTGTTCACCTCTTCTGGGTTTATCAGGAATCGTAGTGCACTGGGTGTGATGTCAAGATGGAAGTGTCACTTCAGACATATGGAGTTGATGACCACGCAGGATACAGAACTAGTGCTCTATAAAAGGTTGCAACCGTCGGGACAATATGACTAGGTCAGTATTGCCCGATTTAAAGAGACTAGTTGCTTGATGTCCGATATATGTTTCGTACGGGGCAGACACATTTCCAGCCCCAGGCCTAACATGTGATCGTCCGATACTGGATCGATATACGCAATACAATACAATTGTATACTACGCTTGATACAGATCTTAATATTCTTAAAAGGATATGTCCGGAGAATTTGGTAGACATCGTGCTTTGCTAGGAGCCGACCATGTCTCGTAAATCGGTAGAATGTAGTACTTGGTACGTACGTGATTTGGGCACACCGACGACCGTATTTACTGCCTAATTATCGGAGATCTCATGGGTCGCTTCCCGATAATGCACCGATGACGTATAACTCGCACTCATTAATAATCTGGGATTATATAGAAGAAAGAGAAAATTAATCTGGGATTAATTACGGAGATATTTTATCTCGGATAAAATATCATCTAAAGAGAGAGAACGATTAATTCGGAATTAATCGATTAAATTAATATATTCGATATATTAAACGAAATTAGATTTCGACGCGGAATTAAAATTAGATTTTAATTCGGGCGAACGGATTAATTTAGAATTAATTCGTTAGCGACGTGAATAGTGAATTCGCTATAGCGTAATCATTTAATTACGGCGCGACGGAAAAATCGTTAATTTGGAATTAACGAACCCGAGCCCGAGTGTGATTGCGAGCGCATTCGTATTTCGAATTCGAGTGCGGCGACGCAAGTCACATCAAGCGTCAAATCAAAAGTCACTTTGAGTGATTGATTGATTGATTGATTGATTTGATTGATGGATTGATTGAATGACACACATCAAATCACTTTAATAAAGTGACATGTGAATAGTGATGGGTGTTGGTGGAATAGTGACTTGTGAAGACTTTTTGCCATTTACTTGATTTGATTAAAGTTTTGGTAATTGATTTTAATATATTTTCTAGGAAAATATATAAGGATTATTTTTGGTAAATCAAAAAAAAAAAGTCATTACACATTTTTCACCCTTTCTCTCTCACCATTTTTTTCTCCTCTCCTCTCACGCCATTTTGAATATTTTTCACTGGTTTTTCAAACCAGTTTGGGCGTGACTTTGGGAAGCAAATGAGTGATTTTCATTTGATGAAATCAAGTGCTAGCACACTTGTGTATATTGCGAAGGTGTTAGGGAGGTTCACCCATGAGGCGGGACTCATCCGTCGAAGTTTGGAGCTCCGAAATGAGGCTCGAATCAGCTTATTCCAGTGAGCAAATTGCTCAGTTCATGCGCACAAGGCAGTGAGCTTTCATGGCTTGAAACGTCTTCAAATCGACTCAACCGATCGATGTAAGTATTCCGCTATCTTCGTCGATGTATTTACACATTAATTTCATTGCTTGTTTGATCTTGGGACCTTAATAAAAACCAACAGAAATACTTGGTACTGGAAGGCTTCATTAGTGTTATTTGCTCCGTGAGATATGTAATTCAGGTTTTCTGTTAATGTCTAATTTGATCTGTCATTCTCTGTATGGATTATGCTTGTCTCTGAAATTATGCATCAATTTGAGCTTCCCGTTCCTCGAGCCAATCTTTGAGCATGTGATTCAATTGATCTTCCTCTAATGGTTCTAGTTTTTGATGAAGATCAAATGTTGATGGTGGATAAGATAGAAAATAGGGGTCAGGGAAATATGCAGTTCATTATATGAAGGTCTCTGATAGTTCTGCCACCCTGAATTATAGTAGTGGTTTATGCTCGGGTGGTTACCATCACATATCTCGCATCTCCCTATTGCGTTCTGTTGAGCAAATGTAGTATTGAATGGTTTTGACATCCAGGGATAGCTGTTGGGCTGGACAATAGGCCTCAAAAACCGGACTGTTGTTCTCTGATTTGGGTTGTATCTTCACCTCGTAAAACTCGTAATTCTTTTATTACCAACTAAGATCCATGTCAACCACCTGAAAAATAAAAGAAGGAAATAAAAATTACAGATAAAAGAAAATTAGATAGCTTCAAAATTAATAACTCAAGAAAAATAAGTCCCCGGCAAAGGCGCCAAAAACTTGACCGGCGTAATCACACACATATAACGCAAGCGCACGTATCGTTCAAGTAGTATAAAAATATCGATCACACGAGGACTTAATTCCTAATGTTGTTACTAAGTATTGAATATATTTATTTACAGGTATCTAATTAAGGGAGAAGAGAATGATCGCTGATTGGTTGGTTGAATGTGGATTTACTGAACAAATAAATTAATAAAAATACAAAAGAAAATACTAAAGAAATAAAAAAAGACACAAATATCTAGGGTCGTGATTCCACACAATATTATTCTAATGTTGAATTGATTTTATTATATATGTGAAATAAATTAATTGCTAACCTTGAACACGAAGATATGCAAAAGCCTCTTCCGACGGTCAATTGCAAACTCCCAAAGTAACCCAATTAATCATATTCCTATCTTAACCAAGTTACCTGAATTCATTAAGTTCAAGTTCCAATTATGACTACCCACGCCCGACAGGTATATTCCCATCCTGTAAAGAAATCTATTAAAGGGTTAAATATCCTCAAGGAAGATCGTGAGCTATTGAATCTAAGGCTGAATCCTAAAATCCCTTTCCAAGTTCATTTTAAGTTTACCACATCAATCTTATTGGTGATCAAGCAACAAAAAGCATTAGGCTTAAGATTCAATAAACAAACTAAAGAATTACCATAATATAATTAAATCAATTATTAAGCATGTTAATATTGTGTTGCATTACTTCCCTAGAATAAAAAAAATGCCGGGGTTAGGGCATCCACCTTTACTAATTCTAATTTAGAAATCTCTCTTGTTATAATATAGAAATTATCAGTGATATTACCAGCCGACCATATAAGCAGTATCCTGATTAAGTCAGATTTTCAATTAAGTCCAACCGACCATAAAAGGCGGTGTTGTTATTTGTCCATAAACCAGTCATATAGTCGGTAATCATATGTCACCTAAAAACCGACCATATAGGCGGTGCACATTGTGTAAAATAAATAAAACCAGCCATTAAAGTAGTATAACCTTTAATTTAAATTATAATTTCCATATTATAATTAAGGGAGATTTATATAAACTAAAATAATAAAAGCTTCACCCTTCCCCCAGTAGAAATTTAACTACTAAACATAAAAGAAAAGAAAAGAAAATAAACTATTACTATTACTGAAAATAAAAATACATAAATAAAATATAAACAATATGCAATCCTTAAATTTCTTGCAAAAACCTAAGGAAAGCATGAGAATTTCAAATGAAATGACTTGGTATTTATAGGCAAAGAAAAGGCTTCCATCAATTTCTCCACCAAACACTCCACAAAACACTCCACCAAACATGGCACAAAATACTCCACCAAACATGACACCAAATATGGCACAAAAAACTCCATCAAACATGCTTGCATGTTTGGTGGAAGTTTTGACAATTTTTATTTTTGATAATGATTTTAGTAATTAAGAATAACATAATTTCAGATTGTCATCAATTTGGCCATGACAACTTCAGAATTCAAAATTCTTATGAACGTCAAAGTTGTAGATCTTTGAATATTTTTTAATTTGGAACTTGAATCACCTCAATCCGATATAGGAGTAAAAAGTATGGCCCAAATACGACATTTGCGCAAAGTTAAAATTTCTGAAATTGTACTTCATTAGAATGCCATTTCAAGTTTCCAACCTCCAAAATCCATATCTCAAGTCCAATTTTTGCCATTCTTTGTTCCATATTTCGTCTTGAATGATTCCATTGAGTCCCAATTTTATTTCATCGGCAAAATAAACTATATTTAGTAAAACAAAGGGAAAACAAAGGTAACCCTGAGAGCCACCTGATGGCATTTTGCACTAAGACTGTCGAGCTTAGAGGCGATAGATGACCTATTGATTAGGTTATTCCCTAGGAGCTTAACTGACACAGCCGTCGGATTGGTATACCTCCCAACCCATCGGCCTTTACCAAACTGTAGCTCGTAGCTCCTTGCTCTTTCTTCCAACTTCCAAGGCCGCTATTCCACTTCCGAAAGGAAGGGGAATATAATAAGGCCCACATCAAAACATTCATAAAACTCGAGAAACTATACAAAATATTAAGTAAAGGGGCGCTAAGTAGTGATATATTTTTCGCTCATCACCAACAGAAAAGGAGCACGATTCAACGAATTGCAGGAATTTACGAAGTTGGAGCCAACACAGTAATGAATGCCAAACTAGATCAGATATGCAAATTCATGGAAACTCTTAGCATGTAAGGCAATTTTATATCCACAAGTTCACCATATGGAGGAGCACCAGAGGCAACTATGTCAGTAATTTCGACAGACAAGGGAACAATCTATATTCCAACACCTACAATCCAGGGTGGAGGAATCATCCCAATTTTGCATGGAGCAACAATAAAGGGCAAAGGAAAAATCCACCACCAGGATTCCAACAACAAAACAAAGGCCATGAGTATGAAAAAGAACCAGGAATAATAGAAATGTTGGCCCACTTGAAAAAGGTATAAGAAAAATACAACTCTCAAGCAGCATCATATGATGCTATGTTTCAATCACAATCAGCATTGAATCAAAACATAAATATGATGTTATGTTTCAATCACAATCAGCATTGAATCAAAGCATAACTTCTTCTATAAAGGCTCTGGAAAAGACACAAGCACACATATTAACCATATAAGCACACATATGGGCACTTTTCAAGTGGTACGTGGAATTGTGGCCCAAGTACAGACCGCACTACCGTCCATTCGGAATCGGCTACGGAATTTACGTCTGGGTTTCCATCCGATATCCGCAAGAAATAATGCTCAAATGTTATCATGACATAAGCATACGAATTGTGACACATTTGCATAAGAAAGATCAACTAATAGGCAATTATGCCTGAATATAATAAGACAGACTCAGTTCAGTGTGTGTGCGTTCGTGTAGCGTTCGTAAACGCGTTCGAACGGAAATGAAACAGAATGCTCACGTTCGAGTAGCGTTCGTAAACGCGTTCGAACGGAATGAAACAGAATGCTCACGTTCGAGTAGCGTTCGTAAACGCGTTCGAACGGAGACGAGACAGAATGCTCACGTTCGAGTAGCGTTCGTAAACGCGTTCGAACGGAGATGAGACAGAGAGCTCACGTTCGTATGGCGTTTGTTAACGCGTTCGAACGGATACGAGACCTGACACATAATAAGGCAAAAACACATGCGCGTTCGAGTTGCGTTCGTGAACGCGTTCGAACGGAAACGGACCTGATGCAATACATAAACAGAAAACAAAAGGGCGCGGCGAAGCACTGCCGTAAAGGTGACCTTTTGGGGCTCTTGATCTCTCAAAGAGAGGACCTTTAGACCAACATGCTAAGCCCATGCGCGTCATATCACACATGCAAGATAGAACCAATCATATCAACCAAGTATGCCCGATTGAACGCATCTTACATCCAATCCGAACACACGTCAACCGGCGCGGCAAAGCATCGTGGTAAGGGCTTTTAGCCCCTCCCCATAGGGGATCTCACAACACACTTACTAAGCCCATGCGCTCGATCGACTTATACATACGAAAATAAGATAATAATAATATCAAACTAAGTATGCTCGATTGAACGTATCTTGCGTCCAACCGAACATACATCAACCGGCGCGGCGAAGTAGTGTCACGAAGGTGGCCTTTTCGGCTCTTTGTCTCACAAATGGAGGACCTTTGGACTAACTCACTAAGCCCATGCGCTTGGTTGAATCATACAAAAATAAACAACATATTGAATTCAAGAGAAAACTAAATAAACAAAAAGCAACACAACGAAAGAGAGATGGTGCCGTTTACTCAAGCGGTACGTGGAGTTGTGGCCCGAGTACAGATCATATTACCGTCCATTCGGAATCGGCTATGAAATTTATGTCCGGGTTTCCATCCGATATACCGCGAGAGTTGACACATCTCTCATTCATCTAATGCCCACAACATATTACATATCATAATTCATGCATATTTACATACTCAAAAATCACAACACACATTTCAACATTACAATCATACAAGGAATACTTAATAAATAATGCAGAAAAGGAAAACAATGTGAAAGATACCCTCAGGTCTAACCTTTTAAGTCGTCTCTCGGACTCACGTTCCACGAAGATCAAAAGGGGGGTAAAGCTCCGCAACTTTTCTGGTCCCTGGTTCAACGTCTTAGCTCACTGCTTCGCTGCTTTGCTTATTGTTCGAACTCCGTTCTGCTCCTGTCGGCTCCTGTTTTGCTGCTCGCTGCACGGGCTACCTGTTTCAATGTTTTCAAAGAACTATTCCAAGTTGTGTGGGTTCTTAGTGCAATTAGAAGTGATTATTTTTAGGATTGTCTATGTAGTTTTATGTTACTGTTTTTGTAAGATTTGGGCTGCTGTTAAGGTGATTTAGGAGGTGCTTAGGCGTGTTTTAGGGTGTGGTTTTTGTAGTAATTTTCGGTGGTGGAGGGCTGCTGTATAGATGGCTGTTCGGCTAGAGGTGGTGATTTGGGTGTGTTGTTTGTTGTTGTGGTTTCTTTGTTTTCTTGCTTGTGTAGTGTGAAGGTTTTCTCTTTTTTGCTTGTTTGGTCTTGGGTGTGATTTTGTATTGTGTCAAGGAGAGGAGTGGCCTTGGTTAGGGGTTGTTTATATAGAGAATGGCTAGGGTTGACAAGGGAAGGGATTTTGTGCATTAGATTAGGATATGATTTAGTGTTAGCAAGGAAAGTCAAAGATTGAGGGGGGACAAATTTGGTTAGATTAGGAAGTCAATACTTTTAAATTGGTGGATATCTTATTGAATTAGGAAGTCAAATATATGATTTTAATTGGTTAAGATTGATTTTAAATGGGAAGTCAAATTTTATTCTTTTAATTTAGGCAATCTTATTTTTAGTTTTAGTATTATTAATTTAATTTAGGCATGATTTTAGTTTAAGTTGGCATTGTTTATTTTAATTGGTAAATGATTAAATATTTCATTTAATGTTTAATATTTATTAAATTTAATTACTAATTTGGGATGTGTTTTATGGGCTTTGGGGAGCTAAATGGGCTGGGTGTGAGGCTAGCAGCAAAACCAGAATTACCGACACCGTTCGAACGCTCCCTCGAACGCTAAACGAACGCCCGCAATCTGTTTCCCGTTCGAACGAAGCAACGAACGCAGCACCAACGAAAAAAATGGGGAAAAAACAAAAAAAGGTGTTTTTGAAGTTGTTTATTCTGAATTACCCATTCGATATCGTTTCCCGCGGCTTACGGACTCAAAAGATATGCCTCCAATGAGACTCACATCGGGTTTCACATGCGAAAATGACAATGCCTCGACCCTGGGACGCATCCCAATACCGCTGACAAAATGTGGGCCTCGACCCGGGACGCATCCGAAAATGATGATGCAGTGGACCTCGATCCTGGGACGCATCCCAATAGCTGCAACCGACAACGGGGGCCTCGACCCTGGGACGCATCCCAATACCGCTGACAAAATGTGGGCCTCGACCCTGGGACGCATCCCGAAAATGATGATGCAGTGGACCTCGATCCTGGGACGCATCCCAATAGCTGCAACCGACAACGGGGGCCTCGACCCTGGGACGCATCCCAATACCGCTGACAAAATATGGGCCTCGACCCTGGGACGCATCCCGAAAATGATGATGTGGAGCTTCACTCCTCAGCCGATATGGGCTTCGCCCCCAAGCTGGTACAATGTGGACCTCGCTCCTTAGCCGATATGGGCTTCGCCCTCCGAGACCCATACCCGGAACTTAACTTCATTGGGACCTCAATCTTCAGATTACTGCCCATATCAAATGCTGTGCCTTTACTATCTCTGATTGGCTTACTGCTCGCTCTTTTCCGTCTTCAACACCTGTTTACACAAAACAGAACAAACACCAAAAAATACGCAATAGGTTACGTGTATGCATGTATGCATGAGTTTTCTTACTCCGTTGGGTTAGGTCTTTCGCTGGCGACCAAGTCTTCTCAAGCAAAGTACAACTTCAACCTGTCCACATTGATTGGTTCTGTGAACTCATTTCCTTCCAAGTCTGATAGCTTCACTGCTCCATTTCCCATGACTTTCTGAACGACGTAAGGTCCTTCCCAGTTAGGCCTGAATTTCCCTCTCGGATCCGTCGTCGACGGCCTCGACTGCTTAAGTACCAAATCACCCCTTCTGATCTTTGTGGGACGTACTTTCTTGTTGAATGCCCGGGCTAGTCTCTTCTGATACAACTGCATGTGATACAAAGACTTCGTTCTCTTCTCATCCAACAGTACCAACTGATCAAATCTCTGTGCGGCCCATTCCTGTTCCGGTAATTCTGCCTCTGCCAATACCCTCAGGGACTGTATTTCCACTTCTACTGGCAATACTGCTTCCATTCCGTAGACCAAGGAGTAAGGTGTTGCACCCGTTGCCGTTCTGACCGACGTTCTGTACCCCCACAAAGCATACGGTAACTTCTCGGCCCAATCTCTACAATTTTCTGTCATCTTGGCTAAAATTGTCTTTATAGTCTTGTTGGCTGCCTCAACTGCCCCATTTGCCTGCGGCCTGTACGGTGATGACTTGTGGTGGCCTATCCCGTGCCTCTGTAACATTGCCTTCGTCTCTCCTTGAAACTGGACCCCGTTGTCTGTCACTACATGATGCGGCATACCATACCGACAAATGAGGTTCCGAGCTATGAACCTTGCCATCTGCTTCGCTGTAACATTACGGAAGGATTCGGCTTCCACCCACTTTGAGAAGTAATCCACTGCTACTACTATGAAGCGATGCCCATTAGATGCATTCGGTCGAATTTCCCCGATCATGTCAATCCCCCATGCTGAGAACGGCCATGGCTCTGACAGCCCGTGCAATTCTGTGTGCGGTAAGTGATTCAGATTACCATGTGCTTGACAGTCATGACAGTGCTTTACCATCTTCGCGCAGTCTGTCTCCATGGTTGACCAATAAAACCCCTGTCTCACTATCTTGCGGGACAAGTTCAGCCCATTCATGTGCGGGCCACATACCCCGGCATGTACCTCTTCCATCACTTTCTGAGCTTCTTCTTTTCTCAAACATTTCAACTGAATACCGTTTGCCTGCCTCTTGTACAGTTTCCCCTCTCAAAGTCACATACTGGGAAGCCAACTTCTGAATGGCTATTCTGTCTTTTCTGCCCGCCCCTTCCGGGAATTCACCATGTTCCAGATACCTCTGAATGTCATAATACCAAGGCTTACCATCGTCAACCTCAACTTCCAGAATTCTTTCTATCTCATAAGCAGGTTTACTTGCTGTTGTCAGTATCAATGGTCTCATCACTAACTTCTCTGGATTTTCCCAAGTCGCTGCTAGTGTAGCCAATGCGTCTGCCATCTGATTCTCTTCCCTCGGTAGGTGCTGAAACTTACACTCGGGGATATCCTGTGCCAATTTTCTGAGGTGAAAAAGATAAGGCCTCAACCGTTCCTCCTTCAATTCCCATTCCCCTCGCATCTGCTGGATCACCAACATAGAATCTCCGTAGATTTCCACACTCCCGGCCTTCAAGGCTATCAATGCTGTCAGGCCAAAAGCACATGCTTCATACTCAGCCATGTTATTAGTCACTCTGAAGGTCAGCCTCTTAGCCAAAGGCAAGGTCTCTCCCTCGGGGGTTACTATCACGATCCCAATTCCGGCTCCCTTGTAATTCACTGCTCCGTCAAAATACATCTTCCATCTCTGAACTGTTATTGCTTGGATCTCTTCATCTGGAAACTCAAACTTATACTGATCCCCCTCAACAGGTTGCAATGCCAGAAACTCCGCTACTGCTCGTCCCTTGATCACTTTGGAGGTGATATACTCAATGTCGAACTCTGTCAACAATACCAACCATCGGCCCAGTTTTCCCACTAGTGAAGGCACTGAATGAAGATATTTCAGAGGATTCTCCTTTGCCACCACCTGGATCTTGTAAGACTGGAAGTAATGTCGCAACTTTCTGGAAGCCCATACCACTGCAAGACAGATCTTCTCAACTTCCTGATACCGAGCCTCATACGGAAGCAGCTTCTTACTCAGATAATAAACTGCATGTTCTACCCCTGTCTCATCTGCCTGTACCATCATACCTCCCAATGCTTCTGATTCTATAGCCAAATACAATATCAAAGTCTACCCGGCCTCGGAGGTTTCAATACGGGTGGCTTCACCAAGTCTCTGATTCTGTCGAAGGCGGTCTGACACTGTTCATTCCATCTCACTGGCTGATCTTTTCTCAACAGTTTGAAGATAGGCTCACATACCGATGTCAACTTGGCAATGAACCGACTGATGTACTGAATCTTCCCAAGAATGCCCTGACTTCCTTTTCTGTCTTCGGTGCAGGCATTTCTGTGATTGCCTTGATCTTTTCGGAGTCTACCTCTATTCCGCCCATTCCCACTGTATGACCAAGCAATTTCCCTGATGTCACCCCAAACACACATTTCTTGGGATTAAGCCGCAGGTTATATCTGTCAACTCTCTGAGGAACCTTTCCAATGCCTCAATATGCCCAACTCTCGTTTCTGATTTCACCATCATGTCATCCACATACACCTCAATCTCTTTGTGCATCAAGTCATGGAAGAGTGTAGTGGCCATCCGCTGATAAGTAGCTCCTGCATTCTTAAGCCCAAACGGCATTACCTTGTAACAATAGGTACCCCACTCGGTAACAAATGCAGTCTTGTGTTTATCTTCCTCAGCCATGAGAACCTGATTGTACCCTGAAAATCCATCCGCAAATGAATACATAGCAGACAAAGCCGCACTGTCAACCAGAACATCTATATGCGGCAAAGGGAAATCATCTTTCGGACAAGCTTTATTGAGATCCCTGTAGTCTACACACATTCTGACTTCCCATCTTTCTTCGGTACCGGTACTATGTTAGCCAACCATTCAGGGTATTTTACCACTTCCAGGAACCCCACATCTATCTGCTTCTTAACTTCCTCTCTGACTTTCTCAGCCCATTCTGGTCTCATCCGTCGAAGTTTCTGCTTTACTGGCCTCATATTCGGATAAGTTGGTATTGTGTGCTGGGCAATGTTTCTGTCTACCCCGGGCATGTCCTCATAAGACCAAGCAAATACTTTGGCATATCTGACCAACACTTGTTCTAGTTTCTCCCTCTCTTCGGAGGTTACTTCACTTGCAATCAAAATTTCTTTGGGGTTCTCAAGTGTGCCCAAGTTAAATGCAATAGTTCTGGCTGAACTGATGTCAAATATGCTTGATTCATGCAGAGTGAATGGAAATGACTCAGGCAAGTAAGCAAAAGAAATGTCTTTATTATTGGATAATGCGGAAGTACATTCAAATAAGTCAGGAAGGTAAATGTCTTCATCATCAATAGACACTTCTTCCTCTGCAATCAGGTCTTCTTCAGGCTTCTCATCTTCTTCCAGAGTCAGGCTCTCTAACTTCATCAATTCCTCCTCCCAAATCTCTGTTTCCACAGCTTTTCCAGTCAATGGTTTCTCACCCAACAAATCCTGGAAGATCTCAAACCCAGGCACCACAATCCCATTGACTTTCACAGGTTCAGGCTCTCCTTGATACCCTGAAGCTTTCACAAAGCACTCCATCAGTTTCAGGCCCTTTTTCTTGACCTTCGGCTTTTCTTCGTCAGATTTGTACCCCAAACCCTTCCGAGTAGTCTGTCCTCTGAAATCCGGCAACTTTGAACCTTTACCCGGCTCAAACTTCATCTTCTCCATAATCCTAGCCACCCTAGGATCCACCCACTCCTCAAAAGTGGCTGATACCTGGAACCTTGTGAAAGGTAGTATCTCCAAGGCAGCCACGGCATTATCTAACTCAGCCCGGATGGTAACAATCTCTCCCTCATACGGGAATCTGATCATCTGATGCAAAGTGGAAGGCACGCCCCCAAGCTTGTGAAACCAAGGCCTTCCCAGCAATAAGGCAAAAGTGGCTGGGATGTCCAGCACTGTGAACTCGACCTCATCTTCAATCGGCCCTACCTTGACCATAGCCACAAAGGTACCCTCAACTCCTCGCTTACTGTCATCATAAGCTTTAATAGTCATACTGGAGGGGTCCAAGTCTGTTGCTTTCATACCCAATCTTGCCAGAATTTTCAATGGGCACACATTGATGGACGAACCGTCATCCACCATCACACATGAAGTTTTCTTGCCCCTCACTTCGGCCCTGATAAATAGAGGCCTATTATGATTCCTCCCCTCCGGCGGGAGATCATCCTCAGAAAAAGATATCTGCAAAGCTTCCTTCTGAACTGACCCAACAAACATTGCGGGGTTGGCATCCTCCGGTACCACAATCTTGCTCAAGGCCTCAACCATAGCCTGTCTATGCTCCCGAGATGCACATAATAGTTCCCAGATACTGACTTGTGCTCTAGTCTTCCTCAATTGCCTCAGCACTATATCCCCTTCAGTATTTTCTGCAGCCTCAACCACTTCTCTACCATCGTCAAAGCTTCTTCCTTACCTTATCCGCCATATCATTATAAAAACGACCGCTACGTGTCATTCCCCTTACTTCCTCCTCATCACTGCTAGAGAAATCAAGCCAAAAGTCCTTCTTCTGCTCAAACTCATCCTCACTAGTGCTATCCCAGATTCCCAGGCAAAAGGCTTGAGGGTGAAAGGATTTTAGGACAAGGTTTTCTGGAAGGCCAGAATTGATCATATAGGCTGGTGGTGGTACGGCACGGTAGTTAGGTAAGGGGTTTCTGTGTGTATCGGGCTGTTCTGTTTCTGGGTTGGGTATTTTCTTGGAGTCTATGAGGTCTTGGATTTCATGGCGGAGTCGGGCGCAGTTGTCGGTGTCATGGCCTTTTTGTTGGTGGAAGTGGCAATAAAGGCTTAGGTTAATATGTGGTGGTAGGGGATTGGGTAATGGTTTGGTATCCAAGGGTTTTAAAAGCCCTTGCCTCTTCAACTTCTCTAGCACCTTAGACAGGGGCCTTCCCAAGTTGGAAAACTGCCTGTTCCGGATAGCAGCAACTTCAGCAGAAACGGGCTTTGTTCCCGATGTTCCCCCAATGGGCCTCCTGTTTAGACCATAGAATTTTCTATTCTCGGCCTCTTCTTCCTCAATATCCATGACAGTTTCCCTCAACTGCCGAAAGTCTGCAATCATGGAGGTCATCCTCCTCAACTTGCCGTAAATGGAGGGCTTGGTGCCCTTGATGATCATCTTGATCTGATCCTTCTCCGAAGGCCTAGTCTGCATTTTCAATAACTGACCCCTCCACCGGTCCACATACTCCTTAAAACTCTCCTCCGCTTTCTGCTTAACATTCTCCAGATCACGGAGTGACAGATCGATCTCCAAATCAGTGACATACTGTTTCAGGAAGGCATCAGCTAACTCCCTCCAATCTTCCTTCACCTTCTTTTCCAAACTGTGGTACCATACCACGGGAGCCCCTTCAAGCGACATTCCAAACATTTTCTGCACCTGACGCTGAGACAAGCCAACTGAACTCATGACTGATACAAACTGTCGGAGATGCACCCTCGGATCCCCATTCCCGTTGAACTTAGCCATATCTGGCATCTTGAACTGTGCTGGCAACTGTTCCTCAAAAGTCAATGTGTCATAATCCAGCAGATCCTCATTCTTACCCCTCATCTTGCGGGTAACTGACTCAACCTGATCCCGAAGTTTCTGCAACTCTGTCTGAGACCCAGATACTCTGCCTGCTGCATACTCTGCCATATCATCATCAAAAGCGGGGATATCATCCCCCAATCTGTTCGGAGATTCCTCTTGCCTCACATCCCCAGAATTAACCCCGGCACGAGACCCAGCTATACCAGCCATAGCAGTAGTCAAAGCCTGCAACTGTTCAGTGATCTTGGCGAGACCATTCTCTAACTGATCCATACGGGACACCTCATTATCGGATTCACTCATACTTGTTCTTTTAGTGAGTCTGGTTCCTTCTCTAACCCAAACGGTATCTATGGTGTCTTTTAAGACACAGAGGATGTTAACAGGGTATATGTATGCATGATATGCATAAGAAATATATAACATATATTAAAGCGAATAAAACTCTTAAACAAATCGGCCTATTATCATTTTAGAAACTTTTGGGACAACTGTCATAAGGGTGAACCCGTCCCAGTTTAAATGGCACAACGAGTTCACGTCTTACGGCAAAGAGCCCAACTAAATCCAAATGATAATATTCCGAAGACAAGCACTCAAGGTGGCCCATCAATCACTTAGAAGCTTTTGGCCCAATAGTCATGAAATACGTTCTTGTCCCAGTTTAAATGGCCCAACAAGCCCATATCCCATGACAAATGGTCCAAATGGATCCAAACGGTGATGTTCCCAAACATAAGCATAGAAGGGAGATAATGCAAACATAACATAATAAATTTTTTCATAATGGCCCATCAACATTTCAGAAGCCTTGGGCCTAATAGTCATACAGTACGAACTTGCCCCAGTTTAAATGGCCCAGCAAGCCCGCATTTCTGACAATAGTCCAACTGCATCCAAATGAGGATGGTCCACAAGCACATACTCAAGGAAATAATTGCTACTTTAACCATACAAACCAGTCTATGGGTGGATTTGCAAGAGTATGGACAAAGGCTCTCACTGGCGAAGGATAGCCCACAACTAGGTCTCCCCACTCAAGGGTTCGAGCGACCAAGTGAGCGTATCCCTTTTTATACACTAAGGTACGTGCCAATGAGCTATGGTGTGTGACGGACTGTCAAATGGATTTCCCGTTGTAGATCCCCCAGAGGGAAGGTGGAGCGAGGCTCACTTAAATACCCAAGCCTCTTAGGCTCTTATCGCTTGTTGTCAGGAATAAACAACGAGTCCTCCAAATTAGTCCATCACAAAGGCTACAAGTAGATGGCCATATAGGTGCCCTCACAGCTTTTCCTTCTAGAAAGGTAGTGAATGAAGGAAGACACCAAACCATTACCTAGCCTCAAAGTGCCCTTGATTAAACCCTCACTTATCCACTATAGACATGGCCAATTAAAACATAAATCCACTCATTACAAGACAATATTTCGGGGCCAACTTTACATCCCCAGTGGAGTCGCCAGACTGTAGGACACAGAAACTGGGCGACGCCGTTCCTAGGCTCGCGGCCTAGTTGGGAAGGATTACATAACATGGAGTCGCCACCCGGTGTGAACCGGGACAAAGATTTAAGGCCGCACTCACCCCTCGCAAGGGAAGACCTCAAACCGTTGGGTTCGGAATGGTCCCTTACTTATGTCACTTGTAATGAAAGGATTCATGTAATAATTTAAACAAGCCGAAGTAACACTTATTCCTAAGAGTATCATGCTTCTAAATTCACATTTATAAAATAATATATACGCCTAAATATACATGTATTTCACATATATCTTACATTTAAATTTGCATGCTTAACATATATCAAGATAGCAACTAACATACAACTTTACTTGCATATCACATTCAGGAAAAAAAGACACAGCACACATATTAACCATACAAGCACACATATGGGCACTTTTCAAGTGGTACGTGGAATTGTGGCCAAGTACAGACCGCACTACCGTCCATTCGGAATCGGCTACGGAATTTACGTCTGGGTTTCCATCCGATATACCGCAAGAAATAATGCTCAAATGTTATCATGACATAAGCATACGAATTGTGACACATTTGCATAAGAAAGATCAACTAATAGGCAATTATGCATGAATATAATAAGACAGACTCAGTTCAGTGTGTGTGCGTTCGTGTAGCGTTCGTAAACGCGTTCGAACGGAAATGAAACAGAATGCTCACGTTCGAGTAGCGTTCGTAAACGCGTTCGAACGGAATGAAACAGAATGCTCACGTTCGAGTAGCGTTCGTAAACGCGTTCGAACGGAGACGAGACAGAATGCTCACGTTCGAGTAGCGTTCGTAAACGCGTTCGAACGGAGATGAGACAGAGAGCTCACGTTCGTATGGCGTTTGTTAACGCGTTCGAACGGATACGAGACCTGACACATAATAAGGCAAAAACACATGCACGTTCGAGTTGCGTTCGTGAACGCGTTCGAACGGAAACGGACCTGATGCAATACATAAACAGAAAACAAAAGGGCGCGGCGAAGCACTGCCGTAAAGGTGACCTTTTGGGGCTCTTGATCTCTCAAAGAGAGGACCTTTAGACCAACATGCTAAGCCCATGCGCGTCATATCACACATGCAAGAATAGAACCAATCATATCAACCAAGTATGCCCGATTGAACGCATCTTACATCCAATCCGAACACACGTCAACCGGCGCGGCAAAGCATCGTGGTAAAGGGCTTTTAGCCCCTCCCCATAGGGGATCTCACAACACACTTACTAAGCCCATGCGCTCGATCGACTTATACATACGAAAATAAAGATATAATAATATCAAACTAAGTATGCTCGATTGAACGTATCTTGCGTCCAACTGAACATACATCAACCGGCGCGGCGAAGTAGTGTCACGAAGGTGGCCTTTTCGGCTCTTTGTCTCACAAATGGAGGACCTTTGGACTAACTCACTAAGCCCATGCGCTTGGTTGAATCATACAAAAATAAACAACATATTGAATTCAAGAGAAAACTAAATAAACAAAAAGCAAACACAAAAGAGATGGTGCCGTTTACTCAAGCGGTACGTGGAGTTGTGGCCCGAGTACAGATCATATTAGCGGTGCAGTCCATTCGGAATCGGCTATGAAATTTATGTCCGGGTTTCCATCCGATATACCGCGAGAGTTGACACATCTCTCATTCATCTAATGCCCACAACTTTAATATCATAATTCATGCATATTTACATACTCAAAAATCACAACACACATTTCAACATTACAATCATACAAGGAATACTTAATAAATAATGCAGAAAAGGAAAACAATTGTGAAAGATACCTCAGGTCTAACCTTTTAAGTCGTCTCTCGGACTCACGTTCCACGAAGATCAAAAGGGGGGTAAAGCTCCGCAACTTTTCTGGTCCCTGGTTCAACGTCTTAGCTCACTGCTTCGCTGCTTTGCTTATTGTTCGAACTCCGTTCTGCTCCTGTTCGGCTCCTGTTTTGCTGCTCGCTGCACGGGCTACCTGTTTCAATGTTTTCAAAGAACTATTCTAAGTTGTGTGGGTTCTTAGTGCAATTAGAAGTGATTATTTTTAGGATTGTCTATGTAGTTTTATGTTACTGTTTTTTTGTGAAGATTTGGGCTGCTGTTAAGGTGATTTAGGAGGTTGCTTAGGCGTGTTTTAGGGTGTGGTTTTTGTAGTAATTTTCGGTGGTGGAGGGCTGCTGATAGATGGCTGTTTCGGCTACAGGGGGAGGTGGCTTGTGGTGGTTTCTTTGTTTTCTTGCTTGTGTATGTGTGAAGTGTTTTCTCTTTTTTGCTTGTTTGGTCTTGGGTGTGATTTTGTATTGTGTCAAGGAGAGGAGTGGCCTTGGTTAGGGGTTGTTTATATAGAGAATGGCTAGGGTTGACAAGGGAAGGGATTTTGTGCATTAGATTAGGATATGATTTAGTGTTTAGCAAGGAAAGTCAAAGATTGAGGGGGGACAAATTTGGTTTAGATTAGGAAGTCAATACTTTTAAATTGGTGGATATCTTATTGAATTAGGAAGTCAAATATATGATTGGCTTTAATTGGTTAAGATTGATTTTAATTAGGCAAATTTATTTAGTTTTAGATAAATATATTTAATTAGGCATGATTAGTTAAGTGGCAATGTTGATTTAGGTAATGATTTAATTTATTTAATGTTTTTTTTTTTTTAATTTATTTTTTTTTTATTTCTTTTTATTTAATGTTTAATATTTAATTTAATATTAATTACTTAATTGGGATGTGTTTTTGGGCTTTGGGGAGCTAAATGGGCTGGGTGGAGGCTAGCAGCAAAACCAGAATTACCGACCACCGTTCGAACGCTCCCTCGAACGCTAAACGAACGCCCGCAATCTGTTCCCGTTCGAACGAAGCAACGAACGCAGCACCAACGAAGACAGTGAGCTTGTTTATTCTGAATTCCCCCTTCCGATATCCGTTTCCGCGGCTTCCGTGACTCAAAAGATAGTGCCTCCAATGAGACTCATCATCGGGTTTCACATGCGAAAATGCAATGCCTACACTTGCGCTCTGCCTATGCAAACTTTGGTTTTGACTCTTGAGTATAGCCATTAACTCTCCAAGAGTTTACTATTGCAATTTAGTACTTCTAAGATCTAAGAATAGATCTATGTAGATCCTTCATTTCATTATCATACTTAAGGATCTAATCCTTAGTTCTGATAAGAATTAAGGAGTCTATGTGGGAAGCATAACGATTAAGCACTAAAGTATCATCACATGAATATTCCAAATATCATGCTCTACTATTTGCTAACTCGGGCTTAGGCCTAATTGTTATTTTATCAAAAAAAGTAACTTATTAGTTTCCAGGACCATCCTGAAATTTTATTCCCAATTTGAAATTAAAGTCGTTTTAAAAATATTTTCTCCCAGGATTATGTTTTAAACACTAATCTTTCAATTATCTTGATTCTAATAGTCCAACTATTTAATCAACGATTTATGTACTATTTATTAAAATGATTACTATAGTCTAATTATATAATCAACTATAATTTAATTTGTTAATTCAAATATATTGATTACTATAATCCAATTATATAATCAACTATAAATAAAATAGTTTGAATACAGTCCAACTGTTTATTAAAAAAACATTAATTATTAGTCCAACTAATAAATTAATTTATATTGACGAAAAATTTGTAATGAGCGCATATGGAAAGTAACTAAATGAATATTACAAATTTAATACTTGCCTCCCACTATTTTTCGGCGAGCCTCTAACCCTCTGTGGAGTACTCGGGAAACCTTGTTTCCTAATGGGCTAGGATCCCGTTAAATAACACACAATCTTGACTTTGGCCAACAAATTGTATGATAATTAACTAGGTAGATCTCTAAGATCAATTGGATCCCATCCAATTCCTAGATCCAGTAGGTGGACATCCATGTCCGAAATATATATCTTATATATGCCAATATATCCAAATATTGCCTAACCTTTTTCCTCTGTATTAACTAAGTCTTGGCTTTGGCACAACAAACTTTTTGATCTCAGTTAAGTGGAACCCATTGACCTTGGAAAGCTTCGTAATCAATGTCGATGGACAAGAAGTGATCTTGACTTTGGCAAAAAAATCACAACTTGGACAAGACACCAATATGGAACAAATCCTTCATGATTCAAACACATCCTCGACGGATAAAGGTCTTGACTTTGGCCAACAAACCAATGCCAGTCTTGGATCTTGAGTAAGAATCACTCAATGGATGGAAAAACGCTTAATATGATGTTGATGGTTTTTCGCGTGCAATTGGCAACCAATTAATTATCTTTGTTACGAACTCATCATCATACACCCTTAAACATGCATTCTAAACACATAATAAGGCGCATACAAATAAATATGATAACGATATACGGATGGATATTTAAACAAATTGTTCCTAGAACAAATCTCTCTTTCCTCTCTCCCGCTAGCACATGTATTACTTCTACCCGTTACATAACACTTCTAAAGAAACCTCATTTACATTGAGGGGAGTAGGTGAGAAGAGAAATACAAAGAGTAAGGAGGTAATAGGCTGGACACGTAGGTCCAATTAATAAATTCTAAATTTATTACAACAATTTCCAAAATTGTCCCCACCCATCTAATATTCATCTGATATACATTATTCATGCATCGCAACCATGTATTCACACAAGCATGTTATCAATCAATCTAATCTAATTAATTAATCTGATAATTAATGACCATCCAATGTTCAAACAACGATTTGATTTTACGCGAGTCAAACTCGTTTTGCGAATAAGTACTCAAAGTATGAATTCTTGAATTAAATTAAACTACAACATTAAATCCAATTTAATTTTCATTTAATACTAATTCATTTATTTAATTCCAAATTAAATATTTACACTTTATAATGTACCTTTACGACTTAGATTCTAAATCTAATCGCTATGGGTCTCAAAGCCGGATTAACATCCAATGTTAATTTAATTTAAAGTCCAATGGGCTTTTAATTAATTTCTAAGGCATGGACTTTTGGTCAACATGGTTCAAACCCAACTACCAAAGCCCATTTAAGGAATCACCCTTATGTGCCAAGAAACCAATTTTGGCCCATTACGCCCAATTAAAGAATTAAGGTCCATTAGTCATAATTGGACTTTATGGAAATGGATTTGGGCCCAATTGGATCCAACCAATTTAGCCTAAACCCATCTTGGTACAACCAAGCCATTTAAGCCCAATTACAACTTCTAAAGCCAATTCCAAATTTGGCCCACATAATTAAATTCCAATTCCAATTCCAATTCCAATTCCAATTCCAATTCCAATTCCATAATTAAATTCCAACTCCAATTCCAAATTTGGCCCAACATAATTAAATTCCAATTCCAATTTCACAATTAATTACTCAAAGTGTAAGCCATAATTAATTACCCAAATTAAAATTTCCAAAACATCAATTAGCCTAATTAATTATGCTCATTAACATCAAAACATGTCCAACACATTTAATCAAAAATCAAACCCATTTCATGCTAGTAAGCTCTCGGCATTTTGGGGATTTTAATGTCCAATTCGGTTTCAATCCAATTGAATTACAAATCAACATTACCCAATCGTTTCAAGTCATCCAATGATCAACGAAACAAAAATACCAAGACTTTTAGGGTTCTATAAGATTCGGCCAAGCTTACATATTGGGCAAAAATTGATCCAATCAAATTTCATGAAATTGATCATGCACAACTTCAATTAAACATCATTAAGCATACTCAATCAAACAATTCATCAAATCATGCTCAAATTGATTTAACCTAATTTTAACCATAAATTGTTTTCATGCTCAATTAGGCTCTGATACCATTGTTGGAATGATCTAAGCATCCCAAGATCATATCAAACAATGAAAAATACATGTGAATACATCAAGAAGTACGGCGAATCATACTTACATTGATCGGATTGGATGCGATGAAGAAAATCTTTTCCTCCAAGGTAGAAGAAGCTCACGACAATGGTCCTCTTTTGGGCTCCATCATTTTCGGCCATCTTCAAGTTGTCCTCCATGGATGAATCTTCAAGCTCCAAGCTTGGTTTGATGGTTCCATGCTCATGAATAATTAGTTCCCTATCACCTTGGTATATACTCTTTTGAGTGCTAGCTCTTGATGATTTTGCCACAAAAATCACCATCTTCATCCTTGTTATTTCGGCCTTGCCAAACAATGAAGAAGAAAATGGTTCAAAACCGAGAGAGGGAGGGGAGGAAGAAAGGGCTCCAAAACCGTGAATGGTGAAGGAGAGAGAAAAGAAATTGGTATGTATAATTAATTGATTTTCCAAAAAACAATTAACATATACCACTTTTCAATTTCAAAAAAGTCAAAAGGCAATAAAGCCTCAACCACTTCCATCAATCAATCAAGTGACAAATTGTCACATCACTCAAGTGGCATGTGATTTGACGCTTGATGTGACTAATGATTTGACATTGATGTGACTTGTGGGCCGCACTTAAAATCGCAATGCGAGTGCGCCCGTAAACAACTCTCGGGCTCGGGTTCGCTAATTCGAAATTAAACAAATTTTTCATTACGACGTAATTAGATAATTATGCCTAACAAAATTAATATTCACGTCGCTAACGAATTAATTCTAAATTAACTCGTTCGCCCGAATTAAAATCTAATTTTAATTCTTTGTCGAAATCCAATTTCTTTTAATATATCAAATATATTATTTTTATCGATTAATTCCAAATTAATCGTTTTCTCTCTTTGATTAATATTTTATCCCAGATAAAATATCTCTGTAATTAATCCAAGATTAATTTTCTCTCTCTTATAATTAATCCCAGATTAATAAAGTGCGAGTCATACGTCATCGGTGAATCTTCGGGAAGTGACCAATGAGATCCCCAGATATGTTGGCAGTAATTCCGGTCGTCAAACTATCCGAACATGTACGTACCTAGTACTACATTTGTACTGATTTACAAGACAATGTTGGCTTCTAGCAAAGCGCCATGCCTACCCAATTCTCCAGAAATATCCTTACAGGAATATGTGATCTATATCAGGCGTAGTATACGTAGTATTGCATATTTCGATCCAGCATCGGATGTCACGTGCAAGGCCTGGGGCTGGAATTGTGTCTGCCCCGTACGAAGCACATATCGGATCTCTGGTAACTAGTCTCTATATCAGATAAACATGACCTAGTCATTTTATCCCGATGACTGCAGTACATAAGAGAACCAGTTCCGTATCCTGCGTGATCATCATCTCCACTATGACTGGAGTGATACTTCCATCTCGACATCACACCTAATACACTATGATTCTCAATATACCCAAAAGAGGCGTACACAGAATCGGTTAAAGCCCTGGACGACCAAAACCAAAGTATATTGATTGTCGCAAGTATTAGCGGTGCAAGTCTCAGGTTAAGACCAAATACACCTACCCTGATTTCGGACTTCCATAGACACATAGTCATACTACCAATGGAATTTCGAGGGGTCTATCCAGAGTAAAGTTTTTTTCCGTACCATCGGTAAAACACAACCTCCTACTACACTTGCATGAGTATCTTATACCCAAATATATGAGAATTATGTCGTTATGCCCTCACAATGCGCACAAGTGTAATACTAGTCTTTTACGCATTATCGATGTCCAATCTCGATAATACTCTGACTAGAGATATTTAATGATTAAACCTTCGTGGATTGATACTGTCTCATATCATCTCAATCCAGGAACTAATCATATGGACCTTCTATCATTTATATATCTCGGTGATCTAATCACAAATGATAAAAGAGAAATTTCCTTTGTCACATAGTTAATTTGTACAACAACACCATGATCTGTACAAATAGTGACGCTATGGGTCATAATTGTCCAACAAGGAGAACATAACTTCGATAAGGCTTTGTGTGATTTAGGTGCTAGTATTAACTTGATGACGTTTTTGTGTGATTTAAGTGCTAGTATTAACTTGATGACGTTTTCCATTTACAAGAAACTGAATATTGGAGAAGCAATGCCCACCTCAGTCTCTTTGCAACTTGCTGATAGAACGCTCACATTTCAGAGAGGTGTAGTTGAAGATATGCTGGTCAAAGTCGACGAATTCATTTTCCCAGCAGATCTCATTATCTTTGACAAGGAGGAAGACGACGACGTGCCATCATCCTCGGGAGACCATTCTTAAACCTGAGAGAAAGAAGGTGGGTGGAATTCTTGAAAGATTATGATTGCTCCATTTTGTATCATCCAGGAAAAGGAAACGTGGTGGCTGATGCGTTAAGTAGAAAATCAGTTGGAAGTTTAGCTTATTTGCCGATGGACATAAGGAAGAGAGTACGAGAACTGCATAAATGTTTACAAAGTGGAGTGGAGCTTCAGCTTTCTGAATTCAAGGTATTATTTGTATAAATTCAAGTTAAGTCGATCCTTCTTGAAGAGATATAATAAGCGTAGTCAACCGATGCATATATCCAAATTAAGAAAGACAGTATATTGCAAGGTGATAAAATAGAGTTCCAGGTTGATGAGCAGGGTGTTTTGCAGTTTAATGATCATATAGTGGTGCATGTATACGCAAAATTACAGAGGAAGATTATGGAAATGGCTCACGCGTCTTCTTATACTATGCACCTTGGCACGATAAAAATGTATCGGGATTTAAAACAGTTCTATTGGTGGGAAGGAATGAAGAGGGATGCGGCAGAGTTTGTATCCAAGTGCTTCACTTGTCAAAAAGTGAAAGCAGAGCTTCAGAAACCTGTGGGTACGCTTCAAGGTTTAGAAATTCCAGAATTGAAGTGGGATAAAATCACCATATTTCATTACGGGTCTTCCACGGACATAGAAGGGTTTTGACTTGATTTGGGTGATAATGGACAAACTGATGAAATCAGCGCATTTTCTTCCAGTAAGAACCATCTACTCGGCATCTCAGTTATGTGCAGATTTACCTAGATAATATTGTGTCCTTGCATAGAGTACCCATTTCTATTGTATCTAATCGAGGTACCTAATTTACCTCAAAATTCTGGAAGTCTTTTCAAGAGGCTCTGGGTACTCAGTTGCGGTTTAGAACAGCTTTTCACCCTTAGACAGATGGGCAATCTGAGCGTACCATCCAGACCTTAGAGGATATGCTGAGGGCCTGTACTTAGGACTTTGAGGGAAGTTGGGACGGGTACCTACCATTGATTGAATTTGCTTATAATAATAGCCATCATTCTAGTATTCAAATGGTGCCCTTTGAGGCCCTATATAAGCATAAATGTCGATCTCATGTGGGATGGTTTGAGGTTAAAGAGACCAAACTATTGGGTCTAGATCTAGTTCAAGATTCAATTGAAAGGATAAATATAATAACTCGTGGGTTAATTATTAGAATTTTTACGAAATTATCTGGCTATGACGGAGATTATTCCCGACTTAAGTAAATAAATGATTGGAATACCCTAATTTTGGAATTTTATAGTTATTGAATGCTTAACTTATGGTAGTTTTTTTAATAGAAGTAAGAATTGAAGAATTAGAAATGTTAGAGCCAAATATTGTTACTTTGGCTTAGATTTTTTTTAAGGGTGGTGTAATAAAAAGGGAATTAGTAAAAGCAATTTTATTTTCATTTTTTATTTTTAAAAGGGACAAAAACGTGAACCACACTCTCTCAACTCACTTTCTCATCTTCCTTTCCTCACCACACGATTTGGAGAAACCTTCTACACACCCATCACCATTTCGGTTCAAGACAGTGAAGGGAAGCAATTTTGGATAGATATACTATTTGGAAAATTTCATTCTTGATAACCCATTATTCAAGCCATAAGCTTAATATTGAGTGTTGTGAAGTAGTAAACAAGTAAATAACCCTTCTCTTCTCTTCTCTCTATTTCATGGTAGTGCAGTAAAAAGGAGTTTTGCATTTCAATCCTAAAGGTAATGGGTTTCATCCAATTGCTTCTTTTGAGTTGAATAATCTTATTAATGGCTTCAACTTTGTTGCTTGTTATTTTGAGAAAATGAGAATATTATCTTAATTTGGGATTGTTAAGAACTTAATAGTGAATATTGATGAACAACAGAAAATGCATATTTATTATACGATAAATCAATCATTTTATACTTATAGTTTCACTAATCCCCTTAATTTGGTACGTTTGTGAAATAATATTTTAAGTTATATTTTGAGTGTTTTTATTGTGTTATTTTTTTATTTGGTAGGTAAAATACTGCTCGGAAGCTCGACAGGACAAACCAGACTTGGAAAAGGGTAAAAACTGAAATTCAGCTTCTGTTTCGCGACACGAAAATGTCGGCGGGTCGCGACGCACCTAATAATACCAAGACACTGCAGAACACGCTATTCTCTCAACACGTGTCCCCAACGTGGCATGCGCATCGCGCCACACAGAGCCTTGGTGTCACGACGTGCCGACCAAACTTTGCCTATAAATTGAAGCCTCCGGCAGAAGAAATTTTCATACTTTTCTTTCTGACTTTTGTATAAACTTTGGAATAGAGTGTCTTGTGTGTTTATTTTTATTTAAGCTTTCTATAATGTCTTTTTCTTTCAGTAATAAAATTACGAGTATGTTTAATTACAAAATGAGTAGCTAATTTCTTTTCGCTGGAGTAATGGGTGAAGCTTTTATAATGAAAACTTAGATCAATCTCGCCTACATTATAATAAATAAATTGTAATCTAATGATTAAAACTTGATTTAGTTGTAGATTTATTATTGACAAAATTGGCTAACGCATATATGGCTGGTTTTATCTTGCTACTACCCATATGGCTGGTTTTATGTTGCAACCACCAATATGGATGGTTTTATACGATTTTGGCATAATTAAGTACTTGGGCAGGACTTGTTATATACAAATGGTATCACCGCCTATATGGCTAATGTTATACAGTATCACCACCTTTATGACTGATTTTATGTTTTTGGCATACTTAGTACCTTGGCAGGACTAGTTATTGACATAAATGACTACTGTCTTTATGGCTGGTTCTATATATTGGCATAATTAATTCATGAGATAAATTAATTGGGTAACAATGACAATTTATATATTATAATTAAGCGATATTTCCAGATTTAAAATATTAAAAGTGGATCCCCTAACTCCAACATTTCATTTTATTACTGCATTTTCACTTAAAAGTTTCCAAAAACTCCAACAAATCAAACCTTTTTCTTTTTGCTCTACTTATCATTCTATTTTACTAAATCTATTCTCTGTGGATCGACCCGGACTTACCGGGTTATTTTATTACTTTGACACTCTTATACTTTGGAGTGAAAGACCACTTTTTAAGCGTGTCTAGTTTTTGGCGCCGTTGGTAGGGAATTATTATTTAGTAGGTAGAATAAATTTTCTTTTTCTTTTTCTGTATTTTATTTCTTTGTCTATTTTTTTAATCTTGTCATTAATTTCCTTTTTATAAATATTGTATTTGTATTTGTTTTATTTTTTATTTAGGTTGCATGAGACACCGATCTCGATCATCCAACAGAAGACTAAACAGAGAATCTCCATCACCTTCGCCTTTCGTCAAAATGGACGAGAGCCAAAATGAAAATCCAGTTGGAAATCCACATGCCTGAGTTGAAAACCCAGTTAATCAGGAAGAAAACAAGTCTCAGCATGGAGATCCTAATCATCCTAGGTCACTAAGACAATTTATGAATCCCACTAGGATATGATAGCCATCATGCATTGTTTTTCCTCCAGATTGCAACACATTCCAATTTTAAATCAGGTATCATCCATCTTTTACCCACATTCTACAGTCTAGAATCAAAGAATCCTTATCAACACTTAAGGGAGTTTGAAGAGGTATGTAACACTTACACATACCAAAATTGTAGCATGAATATAATTCGTTTAAAGTTTTTTCCCTTTTCTTTAAAGGATAAAGCTAAAATAGGTCATGATCTATTAGAACATAGGATGATTACAAGAACCTTTTCTTAAAAAGTTATTTCCCCTTCATAGAACAAATTCATTTAAAGAAGAATCACATCCTTCACACAAGAATCATTAGAAACACTTTAGCAATGTTGGTAGAGGCTTAAAGAGATGTTAAATGTTTGTCCACATCACAGGTTTGAAACATGGAGGCTGATTGCCTATTTTTACAAGGGGTTAACACCCCAAGGTATACAAGTAATGGAGATGGTGTGCAATGGTGAGTTTAGGTACAAAGTTCCCTAAGATGCACTAGAATACGTAGAACACATAGCAAAGAATGCACAATAATAGGACACAATTGGCACTTATGAGTCGTCTGTAAAACCACAGCCATCTGGTAGAGGTATGTTTAGCCTCAGGGAAGACCATGACCTTACTGCCAAGTGTGTATCTCTATTTAAAAAATTGAAGCTTTAGAAGCATGGAAGGGTGATCAAGTCAAGTCAATTCATGAAGTCCTATGTCAAATCTTTACCAGCCTTATAAGAATGTCCCCATGACCAAGTAAGTTCTATAAACACATTCTACAGACCAAATCCAAACCCACACTCATAAACCTATAATTCTGGTTGGATAAACCATCCAAACTTCAATTGAAGGAATGATAACCAAGCACAATCCTCACAATAACCTTCCCAGGTTCACCAGAATTTCCGAAATTCCCATAATTATGCAGCATATGTCCCACCACCTAGGAAAACCATTGAAGATACCATGAATGCATTCATGGAAAAACAGGAAGCCGTCAATAACCAAAATGCACAAACGATGAATGATTTAAGAGAAACTTTTGCTAAAATTACATCTACATTAACCATTAATGAGAAAAGAAAGTTTCCTGCACAGCCACAGTCAAGTCCCAATAGTCATTTAAATTCTCACGAGGGTAGTTTAGAAATCAACACTTTGACCAAGTTAAATCTGTTATTACTCTTCGTAGTGGTAAACACATCCACAGACATATCCTTGAACTTCGTGAAGCTGATAATAAAACAGATTCATAGGGTAAGGAAGGGGCTGATGAACCATTATTTATCGTTAATAATAATAATTTTTCACATGCACCTCCATTCCCTCAAGCATTAGAAACAAAGAAATTGAACCATTCCCCGGAAATTTATGAAATATTCAAACAAGTAAAGTTCAATATTCCTGTTGGTTATTATCTAGGTCCCAAGATCAAACAAGACATGAAATTAATGAGTGAACACATCAACGGAGGTAGCGGAATACTCACATCGATCGGTTGAGTCGATTTGGAGATGAATCAAGGCCAAAAAGCCACTGCCATAGGCGCACAAATGATGCAGTTCACTGCCTCCAGAAACAGAATTTTGAGTGACGAAACGGAGCTCCAAGCCTCGTCCGACGGATCCCAGCTCATGGTCGAACTTCCCTACCACCTTCGCAAGTCTCGTAGTGTGCTAGCACTTGCGGTTTTTGCCACAAAAACCCAACTCTTGGCTTCCCAATTCACGTCTAAAATGGTTCAAAACCAGTTCACATATTTCAGTTTGGGCGTGAGCTTTTTGAGAGAAATGAGAGAGATGAAAAATGTGTTAAGTTCACTTGATTTGCATTCGAAGTTTATCTTATATACTTGTGTGAAAATTTACTTTAATTTCATTTGCATTTACCTTTAATTTGAATTTCAAAAGTCAAACAAAAAGGTAAACACTATGCACATCAATTACACATCTAGTCCATCACTATTCACATCACCTTTATTAAAGTGGCATGTTGTCAAGTCACATCACTCAAAGTGACAAGTGATTTGACGATTGATGTGACTAATGATTTGACGCTTGATGCGACTTGCGATGCCGCACTCGAATACAAAATACGAATGTGCTCGCAATCACACTCGGGCTCAGGTTCGCTAATTCCAAATTAACAATTTTTCCGTCGCGTCGTAATTAAATGATTACGCCTAGCAAATTCACTATTCACATCGCTAACGAATTAATTCTAAATTAATTCGTTCGCCCGAATTAAAATCTAATTTTAATTCCGCGTCGAAATCTAATTTCGTTTAATATATCGAATATATTAATTTAATCGATTAATTCCAAATTAATCGTTATCTCTCTCTATACGATATTTTATCCTAGATAAAATATCTCCGTAATTAATCCTAGATTAATTTTCTCTTTCTTCTATATAATCCCACATTATTTAAGAGTGCGAGTTATGCGTCATCGGTGGATTATCGGGAAGCGACCCATGAGATACCCGGATAAGTTGGCGTAGTAAATACGGTCGTCGGGTGTATCCGAATCACGTACGTACCATGTACTACGTTCTACCGATTTACGAGACAAGGTCGACTCCTAGCAAAGCACCAAGTCTACCCAATTCTCCGGACATATCCATTAAGAATATTAAGATCTGTATCAAGCGTAGTATACCATTGTATTGTGCATATCGGCCCAGTATCGGATAGTCACGTGCTAGGGCTGGGGCTGGATAAGTGTCTGCCCCGTCCGAAACACATATCGGATGTCTGGTAACATAGTCTCTATAATCAGATATTCATGACCTGGTCACAATATCTCGATTGGATGCGCATCACTCAAGAGCACTTGTACCGTATCCTGCGTGACATCATCTCCAGTATGACTGAAGTGATACTTCCGTCTCGACATCACACCCAATACACTACGACTCTCTGATAAACCTAGAAGTGGTGTACGCAGAACCGGTTTAAGCCCTGTACCACCAAGACCAAAGTCTATCGATATCGTAAGTATTAGCGATGTAAGTCTCAGGTTAAGACTATACACACCTACCTTGATTTCGGCCTCCCATAGACACATAGTCATAATACCAATGGGATTCCGAGGGGTCTATCCAGAGCGAAGCTGTTTCCCGTACCATCGGTGAAACACGACCTCCTATCGCACTTGCATAAGTATCCAATACTTATATATATGAGAACTATGCCATTGTGCCCTCACAACGCACACAAGTGCAATACTAGCCTATTCCGCATTATCGATGTCCAGTCTCGATAATACTCCGGCTAGGGATATTTAATGATTAAACCTTCGGGGATTGATACTGTCTCATATCATTCTCAATCCAGGAACTAATCATAGGGACCTCTCTTCATTTATATATATATATGGTGATCTAATCACAAATGATGAGAGTGCAATTTCCTTGTCACATAGTTAATTTGCTACAACAACACAATGATCTGTGCAAATAGTGACGATATGGGTCATTTTGTCCAACAATCTCCCACTTGGCACATAGCCAGTCACTCAATTGTCCCACACCCGAACTATGTACAGTTCGCTCAAATTGCTGAGGAAAGGTTTTCGTCAGCGGATTTTTTTGATTATCGTTTGACGCGATTTATCCGATCATCACATCGCCACGATGTATGATCCGAACGAATCAGATGATATAGAAGTATATATCTGGATCGTCGATGAGACCTTTAATTCCTTAGCATGTGCTGACGCCTAGCTCAGCTGCTAACAAAACTATATCTAATCTAATTAGATTTATTTTCGATCCAAATGGCTTCTTTTGCTGCCTCAGCTGCAGCAATAATCCGCATTTGTTGTTTATTCGGCAACGGTTATCTTGCTCGGAATATTTCCAGCTCACTGTCCCAGTGTTCAACTTAATAGTACCGTATTTAATCGTTTGGAAACTTGAAGCAGTGATCCCAGTCACTTCAAGTTCTCCTTCTCCATAGTTTAAGATATAGCATCTAGTTCTCTGAGATACTAACAGATGTTCTTAACTTCAATCCAGTGACTATCACTTGGATTGACCTGATCGTGACTCCATATGCTCGAAGCGTATGAGACACCAATACAAGTACATTTTAAATGTACAATTTCCAAGAGAGTGTTAACAACTCCAAATCTATCCCAGTAGATCTTTATTCCTTGAATAAAGGTTGTTACTCCCCAGAGTTCTACGGAGAATTTCTATTGAAAGCCAAGCTTTCATCAATTGTTATATGGGAATTTAACTGTCAGTGCGCTCTCCCACTAACCTCCTTATATACACAAGAATTATTTCGTTTTGAGTCAAATCATAAACCATTATGATTATTTCAAAACGACAGTTTCAAGAACCTTATGCTTGCATTAATCCAAACATGGATCGAATAACCCGCAAACCTTATTTGTCGGTTATACAAAATCGTCAGAATGTTATAAACATTCTCCAAAAGGTTTCCTTTTCAGGAAAGCGATTTTGATCTGTAACTGACACATTTCATAAATGAAATACGCAGTTATCAACAAGCATCTTCAAAATGGATTTACCATGGCAACAGGTAAAAGGTTGAACTGTTATTAACACAATGTTGATAACGATACCTTTCCATCAAAAGCCCAGCTTTGTACGTTGGTATGTTTCCTTCCATGTATGTCTTCCTTGAAGATGTTTAATGTACCAATAGGCATAATGCCTTGTGGTACAACAACTAGTATCCAAAATAGTTGTTACACATGGAATCCATTTCGGACTCATGGCACTTTGCCATAATAGGGAGTCGATACCTAGTATCACTTCCTCAAAACGTAGTCGGTGGATATAACTTCATAAGATTGACATCTTTATGAGGTTAGATCAGAAACCCATACCCTAGGTTGTTTTCTGACTCTATCCGATCTACTAGTTTCTTTGTTATTTGAAGATTAATGGTATAGATTCATCATAGATGAACTATTTGTGTTCCATTAAGGACTTCGTGCCTTGAACAGTATTACTCCGATTTCATCGAGTATCACTATCCTCCCACTGACCACTGCATATCGGTATTCCTCTCAGGAAAAACCGCATGGTGAGCAACAATCACATTGTTCTCATGTGAGATTTACAAGTACTATACTTAAGGTTCCCTTAGGATAACCTATATTGGCACTTATCCAATTTGGGTCCTTAGTTTGGTATCATCCAAACGTTATGCCTGGCATACCCAAATTATCAGGAATGAGAAACCTCGTTTCTTCCCTGTTCATATCCTATATGACATCTGTCAAACAGATTTATATGGAACCTTATTCTAAATAAGTTTTGCACTGTTAATACATATCATATTGAAGGAAATAGTAGCTCAGAGCGACTCGTGATAAACCTTATCATGTCCAACAAAATTCGGTTTTTAGTTCAGACACACCGTCTAACTGACGTGTCATGAGAGGAGTCCTCATTTGAAAGAATACCGTACTCTTTCATGTACGTATGAAACTTACTGCTTAAGTATTTTCCATTACGGTCTTACCGTGGCGGAATAATACTATAGCCGATCTGTTTATTTACTTCGTGTCGAAACTTTAAAGTTTCCGATTTCTGATTTGTGTTCTCAAAAAAAGAAACACCATAACCATAACGTGATGCCACATCCGTTAAGGTCACGAAATATTCATGTTCACATCTAGCCTAGCTAGATATGGGCTCACTTACTTCACCATGAATATGGCTAACAGATCGGTGGCCCTTTTACTATTACCAAGTAAAAGTGTATTTTAGGTACTTTACCTAATAAACTAGATTCGTAGACCTTATTTGAATAGTCAAATCAGTCATAGTACCCACTCTTCAAAAGTGTGGATATACGAGTCTCGTTTAATTGTGTCCTAGACAACAATGCCACAAATAAGTCTCTATTGATCAAATCAATTTGAGCTATTTATTTGTCATTTTTATATGTTTGAGATTTTATTATATTCAAAATATAAATTTTGTTATTCACATCTAATGTGTTTATCTCAGTATCATCTTATATATAATAAAACACTTTAGTGTTCTAGAATATAAAGGTTTATCCGCAACGGATTAAACACTGATATAGAGATAATGTCTCTAGTCAAACTAGTACATTATAACAGTTCCTAATTTAAGTACATACCCAAAGGGTAGTTCCTAAACTCAGGTATCTACGGTCGAAACAGCGACTTTCGTCCCGTTTCCGATTCGCAGAGAAATCTCGGCTTGAAGTCAGTATCCAGCTCATAGCGGATTCTGAACATCAATACATATATTTTATGTACCACACTAGTATTTAAAATCCATTTCAATACTAGTAGTGAACATAACTTTGACAAATATTTTTTTTAAAGTTAGAGCCTCGCCCTTTCTTTAATTCCTTCGTGTCTTCCATATCCAAATGATAGTCACTTTGGGATATGTCAATTATCTTTTCAATATTTCACAAACCTTTGGCCAAGCTTGGGTTTTAGAATATCGAAATGATGTGCACCTTGTGCAACTTGCCCAATTGCAAACTTTGACTTTTCTCCACTAGAATAGTCAATTAATTCTCCAAGAATTATTAATTGCAATTTTAATACCTTTTAAATCTAAAGATAGATTTATTGTCAAGTATATTAAATTAAGCACTAAAGTCATCATCACATAAATCTTCCAAAGATTTTATGCTCTACTATTTGCTTAATTATGGGCTTAGATATAACAAGTTATTTTATCCAATAAAGTAACCTATTATTAATTCCCAATGAAAATTAAATCATTTAAAACATTTAATCCAATGATTATATATTTTAAATATTCAACTTTTCAATTCTTTCTTCATTTCAATAGTCCAACTATTTAATCAATTTAATAAGGTACTATTTATTATAATGATTACAATAATCCAATTATTTAATCAACTATAATTTAATATTGATTACTATAATCCAATTATAAAATCAACTATCATTTAATTCAATTATATTGATTACTATAATCCAATTATAAAATCAACTATATATCGATATGAGTTTGTATATAGTCCAACTATATAATATTTAAAACAACATAAAATATTAGTCCAACTAATACTTTTGATTAATATGACGAGTAAAATATAGATGAGCGCGTTCAGCGAGTATTCGAACGAATGTTGCAAATTCAATACTTGCCTCCCACTATTTTTCGTCGAGCCTCTAACCCTCTGTCGAGTACTCGGGAAACCGTGTTTTCCTAGTGGGCTAGGATCCCGTTAAATATCACACAATCTTGACTTTGGCCAATAAATTGTATGATAATTAACTAGGTAGATCTCGAAGATCAATTGGATCTCATCCAACTCCTAGATCCAGTAGGTGGACATCCAAGTCCCAAACATATATCTATATATGCCTATATATCGAATATATATACCCTAACTTTTTCCTCTGAATCAACTAGGCCTTGGCTTTGGCACAACAAACTAGTGATCCCAGTCAAGCGCGCGGACCCATTGACATGGAAGCTTCGTAATCAATGTCAATGGACAAGAAGTGGTCTTGACTTTGGCCAACAAACCACAACTTGGACACGACACCGATATGGAACAAAGCCTCGTGATTAAAACACATCTTCAACGGACAAGGGCTTGACTTTGGCCAACAACCCCTACCAATCTCAGATCTTGAGTAAGAATCACTCAATGGAAGGAAAATAAACGCTTGATATTTAACGAGGGTTTTTCGCGTGCAAATTGGCTACCAATTTAATTATCTTGTTAAGGTCTCATCATCATACACCTTAAACATGCATTCTAAATACATAATAAAGCGAGTATGAAAATAAATAATAATGATATGCGGATGGATACTTAACACATTGATCCTAGATCAAATCTCTCCCTTTCTCACTCAAGCTAGCACTTGTATTACTTCTACCCGTTACACTACACTTCTAAAGAGAATGAAGGTGATAAGGCTGGACACGCAGGTCCAATTTAATAAATCGAATTTATTACAACAATTTCTAAAATTGCCCACCCGACTAATATCCATCCGATATACATTATTCATACAACACAACCACGTATTCACACACATAAGCATGCTATCAATCAATCTAATCAAATTAATTAATCTGATAATTAAGTGATCATCCAATGTTCAAACAACGGTTTGATTTTGTTCGAGTCAAACTCGTTTTTGCGAATAAGTACTTAAAAGTACGAATTCATGAATTAAATTAAACTACATCATTAAATCTAATTAAATGTATTTAATACCAATTCACTATTCAATTCCAAATTAAATATTACACTTTTATTTAATAAACCTTTTACGATTTAAATTCCAAATTTAATCGTAACGCGTCTCAAAGACCGATTAACGTCCAACGTCAATTCAATTAAAGTCCAATGGGCTTTTAATTGATTTTTAAGGCGTGGACTTTTGGTCAACTCGGGTCAAACCGATAACCAAAGTCCAATCCGGGATTTACCCCATAAGCCCATAAATCAATCTTGGCCCATTAGGCCCAATTGAACTTTAAAGGTTCATTAAGTCGTTGGGCTTTATGGTTAAGGTTTTGGGCCCAATGGATCCAATCCACTTGGCCTAAACCCAACTTGATAAAATCAAGCCCAATAGGCCCAATTACAACATTAGAAGCCCAATATCAAAAATAGGCCCAATTAATTAAATATACAAAATCCAATTTCATATTCAATTAACCTAAAGTGTATTACATGATTAATCAACTAAATCAATATTTCTAAAACACTAAATTAGTCCAATAATCATGCTCATTATCATTATCATATGTCCAACACACAAATTGAAAAATCAAACCCATTACATGCTTTTAAGTCTCGGTCAAGGAAGGTAATTTTGTCCGATTTGAATTCAATCCGATTAATTACACAATCGACAACGTATTAACTTCCCGAATGATTTCATACACATTCAATGTTCATAAAATCAAAAATCCAAGACATTAAAGGGCATAATCCAATTCGGCCAACATAAGGAATTTAGGGATTTTTATCCAATTCAAAATTAAATCCAATTCAATCTCAAATCAACATCATCCTACATCATTATAACTCATCCAATGAATTAATTAAAATGAAAAAATCCAAGATTTCCAAATATCCATCACATTCGGCCAAGGTCAAATATTTGGGGAAAATAATTCCAAATCATTTTTCAACAAATTGGTCCAACCAAAATGAAATTAAACATGTTATAAGCATACTTAAACAATCAATTTATTCAAATCATGCTCAACAAACATTTACCCAAATTTTAAGCCCTACATTTTTCATGCTTGAACCTAGGCTCTTGATGCCATTGTTGGTTATTATCTAGGTCCCAAGATCAAACAAGACATGAAATTAATGAGTGAAACACAATCAGGTACGGAGGTAGCGGAATACTCACATCAATCGGTTGAGTCGATTTGGAGACGAATCAAGGCCAAAAAGCCACTGCCATAGGCGCACAAATGATGCAGTTCACTGCCTCCAAAAATAGAATTTTGAGTGACGAAACGGAGCTCCAAGCCTCGTCCGACGGATCCCGGCTCATGGTCGAACCTCCCTACCACCTTCGCAAGTCTCGTAGTGTGCTAGCACTTGCGGTTTTTGCCACAAAAACCCAACTCTTGGCTTCCCAATTCACGCCTAAAATGGTTCAAAACCAGTTCACATATTTCAGTTTGGGCGTGAGCTTTTTGAGAGAAATGAGAGAGATGAAAAATGTGTTAAGTTCACTTGATTTGCATTTGAAGTATATCTTATATACTTGTGTGAAAATTTACTTTAATTTCATTTGCATTTACCTTTAATTTGAATTTCAAAAGTCAAACAAAAAGGTAAACACTATGCACATCAATTACACATCTAGTCCATCACTATTCACATCACCTTTATTAAAGTGACATGTTGTCAAGTCACATCACTCAAAGTGACAAATGATTTGACGCTTGATGTGACTAATGATTTGACGCTTGATGCGACTTGCGATGCCGCACTCGAATACGAAATACGAATGTGCTCGCAATCACACTCGGGCTCGGGTTCGCTAATTCCAAATTAACGATTTTTCCGTCGCGTCGTAATTAAATGATTACGCCTAGCGAATTCACTATTCACGTCGCTAACGAATTAATTCTAAATTAATTCGTTCGCCCGAATTAAAATCTAATTTTAATTCCGCGTCGAAATCTAATTTCGTTTAATATATCGAATATATTAATTTAATCGATTAATTCCAAATTAATCGTTATCTCTCTCTAGATGATATTTTATCCTAGATAAAATATCTCCGTAATTAATCCTAGATTAATTTTCTCTTTCTTCTATATAATCCCAGATTATTTAAGAGTGCGAGTTATGCGTCATCGGTGGATTATCGGGAAGCGACCCATGAGATCCCCGGATAAGTTGGCAGTAAATACGGTCGTCGGTGTATCCGAATCACGTACGTACCATGTACTACGTTCTACCGATTTACGAGACAAGGTCGACTCCTAGCAAAGCACCAAGTCTACCCAATTCTCCGGACATATCCAATTAAGAATATTAAGATCTGTATCAAGCGTAGTATACCATTGTATTGTGCATATCGGCCCAGTATCGGATAGTCACGTGCTAGGGCTGGGGCTGGATAAGTGTCTGCCCCGTCCGAAACACATATCGGATGTCTGGTAACATAGTCTCTATAATCGGATATTCATGACCTGGTCACAATATCCCGATTGGATGCGCATCACTCAAGAGCACTAGTACCGTATCCTCCGTGACATCATCTCCAATATGACTGAAGTGATACTTCCGTCTCGACATCACACCCAATACACTACGACTCTCTGATAAACCCAGAAGTGGTGTACGCAGAACCGGTTAAAGCCTTGTACCACCAAGACCAAAGTCTATCGATTATCGTAAGTATTAGCGATGTAAGTCTCAGGTTAAGACTATACACACCTACCTTGATTTCGGCCTCCCATAGACACATAGTCATAATACCAATGGGATTCCGAGGGGTCTATCCAGAGCGAAGCTGTTTCCCGTACCATCGGTGAAACACGACCTCCTATCGCACTTGCATAAGTATCCAATACTTATATATATGAGAACTATGCCGTTGTGCCCTCACAACGCACACAAGTGCAATACTAGCCTATTCCGCATTATCGATGTCCAGTCTCGATAATACTCCGGCTAGGGATATTTATTGATTAAACCTTCGGGGATTGATACTGTCTCATATCATTCTCAATCCAGGAACTAATCATAGGGACCTCTCTTCATTTATATATATCTATGGTGATCTAATCACAAATGATGAGAGTGCAATTTCCTTGTCACATAGTTAATTTGCTACAACAACATAATGATCTGTGCAAATAGTGACGCTATGGGTCATTTTGTCCAATAATTCCTTTGTTAGATTCCATCCAACAGATACCATCTTATGCCAAATTTCTGAAAGATCCGTGCACCGTTAAAAGAAAACATCAGGTAAAAAAGAAATCTTTCTAGCTGAACAAGTAAGTTTCATTCTTTCAACCAATAATGCATTGAAATACAAAGACCCTGGCTGTCCAACTATTTCTTGTATTATTGGAAATCAAAACATTGAACATGCTTTGCTTGATCTTGAAGCTAGTGTAAATTTACTTCCATTTTCGGTTTACCAACAACTAAATATCAATGAGATGAAACCAACCTCAAATATATTTTTACTTGCTGATAGATCAATTAACATACTAAAAGGAATTATGGAAGATGTATAATTGCAAATCGATAAATTCATATATCCTGTGGATTTTATTATTTTAGAAACACAACCTGTGGCAGACAGTTATAAGGCAATCCCTGTAATACTCGGTCATCCATTTTTAGTAACAGCCAACGCTTTAATTAATTGCAGGAATGGAATCATGAATCTTTCTTTTGAAAACATGGCATTAGAACTAAATGTTTTTAACATGTGCAAACAACCATATAATGAGGATAACGAAAATGAAAGCATAGAATCAATTTAACCTATTGTGGATGAGCATATTCATGGGAGTTTATCTGATCCCATGGAATTTTGTATTGCTATTTTGTTGAGTCAAGTGCACAAATAGATTCAGATATTACTAATGATTTTCAACTTGACTCTACGCAGGTATTGGAAGACAATGGAGAGATACAAAATTTGGAAGAACGAGGAATTTTGGAAGAAGGAACACACAAAGAAGCACCCAATTTGGAGTTAAACATTTTGCCAGAAGGACTGGAATATACAGTTTTAGAAGATAATCAAACTTACCATGTGGTAATTTCTTCTTCTCTCATAAGCGATCAAGAAGATAATCTTTTAAATGTGTAGAAAGAACATAAACTGGCAATGGAATGGACTTTAAAAGACATAAAATGTATTAGTCCATTAATCTTCACACACAGAATACATTTATAATATAATGCTATGACATATCCTTACATGAAAGAAGTAGTAAAAATATAGCTCCTTAAACTTCTTAATGTAGGCATTATCTTCCTTATCTTTGATAGTAAGTGGGTAAGTCCTACACAAGTTGTACCTAAAAACTTTGGAATTATTGTTGTAAGAAATGATAAAGGAAATTTAATCCCAACATGCATTTCATCTAGTTGGCTTATGTGCATTGATTATAGAAAACTGAATGACGTAACAAGAAAATATCATTTTCCTTTACCATTTCTTGACCAACTTATAGAAAGAGTAGCTGGACATCTATACTATTATTTTCTTGATGGTTACTCGGGTTATTATTAGATTCTCATTGTTTTAGAAGACCGGGAAAATATCACATTCACATGCCCTTTTGGAAATTTGCATTTAGGAAAATGTCTTTAGGACTTTGTAATGCACCTGCAACACTCTAACGATGCATGTTAAGCATATTAAGTGACATGCCTGAATGATAAGCGAAAAATATATCACTATTTACCGCCCATTTAACCTAATATTTTGTATAGTTTCTCGAGATTTAAGAATATTTTGATGTGTTTTTGTGTGTTTTGCGGATAAATAAAGTTTTGGAACTCAATGAAATCAATCAGGACTAAATTTGGAACAAATAAGGGCAAAAACTGGAATTGACATTTGGATTTTGGAGGTTGGAAACTTGAAATGGGGTTCTAACGAAGTACAACTTCAGAAATTTTAACTTTGCGTAATTTTCGTATTTTGGCCATAACTTTCTACTCCGATATAAAATTGACGTGATTCAAGTTCCAGATTAACGAAAACTCAAAGATCTACAACTTTGATGTTCATAGTAATTTTGAATGCATGAGTTTTCATGACCGAAATAAATAAAACATCCGCACTGTGTTATGTGCAATTATTAAAGTCATTTTCAAAACAAAAAAAATGAAAAATGAAAATTGTCAAATTTCCATCAAACATGCATGCATGTTTCGTGGAGGATTTGGTGCCATGTTTGGTGGAGAAATTTGTGGAGAAATTGGTGGAGAAGTTGGTGAAGGCAAAATTTTTCCTATACATACCAAGTCATTTTATTTGTAAAACTCATACCTTCTTCTGGGGATTTCCTTAAGAATACTAAGAATATTGTATCTTGATTGTTTATTTGCAGCTTTCTGTATTTAATTTTTTATTTTACGCAATAGTTCTTTCTTTACTTTACTTTTCAGTCTTTATTTTTACTTTTCAGTATGAGGAGGTAACTCCCTTGTGCTGAGGTGAAGGGTAAAGATTTTATTACTAATATTTAAATTAATCTCCCTTAATTATAATATATAAATTATTTAAAATCTGACTTAATGGGATACCGCATTTATGGTCAGTTGGACTTAATTAAATGGATTTTAACCTGACTAAATTGGATACCGCCTTTCTGGTCGGTTGGAATTAATCATAAATCTGACTTAATTAGGAAACCGCCTGATAAGTGCGTGAAAATACACTTTGAAACATCACTTATTCGGGTTTATTGTTAAATATTTAGTAATATATTTTATATTTTATTATATGATTTTTATTATTATATTAATTTAGAAAGTGTTTAGTATTTAAACTAATTTAGTAAATTTCCCATTTATTATTTGTAGGAATTGAACAGGAAAATAAAGAGAGAGACTAGGGCTGATGAATATTAAGGATAACAAAGAAGCTGCCATGCAACGTGAAAAGCAAGTAGGGTTTCATTGCTATATATAAAGCCATGCACGTGAATACAAAAACAGGAATGTTGCGCATTAATCAAAAGGACAGCTGCTGCATGGGAAAAAATGGAATTAGGTTTTCTTAATTGATTGATGCGCATAAAAGAAAATAAAGAGAGCAGCATGCGCATGAAATCAAAAGAAGAACCAGTGGCGGCGCATGAACAACAAATAGCCAGGAGTTTCAACGTGAGGCAACTTAGGGCACTAAACAATAATCGAGAGAGAGTGAGCATAAAGGAGTTAGTGCGTATATTATTCAAAGGAGGAGAAGCGGCGCAAGAAAAAAATATAAAAATTAAGAGAAGAGAGCAGTTCAGCTGAGAGCCCTAGAAGCAGTGTGCGAGTTGGAGAGAAGAAATATGAGCGAGAAGTCGGGACGCAGAGCCGTGATGATTCAGAGTGATAATTCTCTCCAATCCCAGACTATTTTTATTTCTTTTATGGGGAACTAATCCCCTAGGCAAAGCGAGGGATGAACTCTTGTGTTTGATTTTTATTATATATATTTTTAATTCCTAAAAGTATCTTTTCATCATTTAATAAAATTGATGTTATTTTTCTTTGTTATCTTTCGATTCTTTAGCCCAGAAATTGTGTTTTTTCAAATCCCATACAGATCTAATCATGCTTCTTCTATGTGTGGTTTCCAAATTCAATTACGACTAGTAAAGTTATTTTGCGTGTTGGTGCAGTATTGCCTGAGGGTATATTGCCGACGTTAGATAACTCGTAATGATGACTTTTTTGTGCTGTTAACATAGAGAAAATAATCATTAATTACCTTAGAATTTAACATGCGTAGAATTGAATATATTCCGGTTGTTGGTTTGGGATGTGAAACCCTCAACTGAGTAATAATAGGAATTAATAACCAAATATAGGAATTTTTTGCAAGAGAGATTCCCGACGCTTTGCTGCTTTTCTCTGCCGTTATCCTTTATTATCTTTTCATGGTTTTATTTATCTTTATTTTAATTACAAATTTTATTGTTTTATTTTCATTAAGTTATTGCTTATGTTTTGTTTGAGTAAATTAGTTCATGTAACCTTCTCTTTGAGGAATCGACACCCCAGCTATAATGCGATAACCGCAAGTTATTTTTGGCCGTAATCACCGCCTATATGGTCGGTTTGTAATGTCATGGAAAGTTTATATATTATATTAAGAGAGATATCTAAAATAGAAGTAATAAAAGTGGATCCTCTAACCCTAGTATTTTCTTTATTGCTTTTTTTACCTTTTTAATTTCTAAGCTTTACTTTATGTCATTTACTTTATTTATGTCTTTACTAGTCCTAGATATGTGTTGTAACTAAATATCATATCTGGGGTTGTGATGAATTCCAATATCACCAGTTTATAAGAGGTTATTTTATGACTTGGGTAATATAAAGGTTTATTTATTAAGTCTTAAGTTTAATGCTTCTTGTTAACTGGCCATTAATAAGATTGATCTAGAAAATTTTAAAAAAACTTGACGAATGAATTTTAGGTTTCACTCTTAGACTCAATAGCTCACGATCTTACCTTTGGGCACGGTGACCCTTAGGTAGATTTCCTTACTTGATAGACATTTACCTATTGGGCGGGAATAGCCACAATTAGAACTAAATCTTAAAGAATTCAAGTAACTTGGTTAACATAGACATATGATTAATCGAGTTATTTAAGTGTTTACATCTAACCATTAACAGAGGCTTTTGCATATTTTCGTTTTCCAAGTTAATAAACTAATATATTACACAAAAGTGAGATAACCACTTCATCTTTAAAAGATATTGGAAGGATTCACAACCCTAAATAGTTTAATAATATTGAATTTTCCTTTAATTTACATTTGTATTGTTTTATTTACTTTTCTTTAGTTTAAAATCACCATTCAATCAAACAACCAATCTTTTAGATACTTGTAAACATTTAGCTTCACAAATTGATAGCCTAGGTATTAAGTCCTCATGGGATCGATACATTTTATACTACTTGAATGATACGTGCCCTTGCGTTACGTGAGTGATTTCACCGATCAAGTTTTTGGCACCGTTGCTGGGGACTTATTTATGTTTGAGAAGGGAAAGGCAAGAAGGACATAAAACACTGATCAAAATGGAACCTGAACCTTTGGAGGTTGCACCAGCAATTCCCATTTGAGACAGAACTATTCCGGTGGTTGACGGCTGTTGGACAATTATGACCCATAGCGTCACTATTTGTACAGATTATGGCGTTGTTGTACAAATTAACTATCTAAAAAAAGAGATTGCACTCTTATCATTTGTGATTAGATCACCTAGATGTATAAATAATAGGAGGTCCCTATGATTTGTTCCTGGACGGAGAATGATATGAGACAGTATCAGTCCACGAAGGATAAATCATTAAATATCCCTAGTCAGAATATTATCGAGATTGGTCATTGATAAATATGTAAAAGACTAGTATTACACTTGTGCGCGTTGTGAGGGCACAACGGCATAGTTCTCATATATTTGGGTATAGGATACTCATGCAAGTGTAATAGGAGGTTGTGTTTTACCGATGGTACGAGAAACAACTTTGCTCTGGATAGACCCCCCTCGAAATTCCATTGGTAGTATGACTATGTGTGTATGGAAGTCCGAGATCAGGGCAGGTGTATTTGGTCTTAACTTGAGACTTGCACCGCTAATACTTGCAACAATCAATATACTTTGGTTGCGGTCGTCCAGGGCTTTAACAGGTTCTGTGTACACCTATGCTGGGTATACTGAGAATCGTAGTGTGTTGGGTGTGATGTCAAGACGGAAGTATCACTCCAGTCATAGTGGAGATGATGGTCACGTAAGATACGAGACTGGTTCTCTTAAATGCTGCAGCTATCGGGATATTATGATTAGGTCATGTATATCCGATTATAGAGACTAGTTACCAGACATCCGGCATGTGCTTCGTACTGGGCAGACACAATTCCAGCCCCAGGCCTAGCACGTGATCATCCGATACTGGACAGAAATACACAATACTATGTATACTACGCCTGATATAGATCTTTTATTCCTGTAAGGATATTTCTGGAGAATTAGGTAGGCATGGCGCATTGCTAGAAGCCAACATTGTCTTGTAAATCAGTAAAACGTAGTACTTGGTACTTACGTGTTCGGACAGTCTGACGACCGAATTTACTGCCAACATATCCGAGGATCTTATGGGTCGCTTCCCGAAGATTCACCGATGACGTATGACTCGCACTCTAAATTAATCTGGGATTAATTAGAAGAGAGAGAGAATTAATATAGGATTAATTGCGGAGATATTTTATCTGGGATAAAATATCAATTAAAGAGAGATAACGATTAATTTGGAATTAATCGATAAATTAATATATTCGATATATTAAACGAAATTGGATTTCGACGCGAAATTAAATTAGATTTTAATTCGGGCGAACGAGTTAATTTAGAATCAATTCGTTAACTACGTGAATAATAAGTATGCTTGGCATTATTATTTAATTAAATTAGATTTAATTACGTCGCAATGGAAAATTCGTTAATTTGGAATTAACGAACCCGAGCCCGGGATTGTTTGCAAGCGCATTCCCATTTCGAATTCGAGTGCGGCACGCAAGTCAAATTAAGCGTCAAATCGCTAGTCGCATCTAGCGTCACATCATTCGTCAATCAAGTGATGGATGTCTTTCACTTTGAGTGATTGACGTAAGTCACTATTCATGATTGATGGATTGATGTGAGTTGATGGAAGTGGTTGGTGCCATTATGGCTTGACTTTTTGAAAGCCAAATTCATGGCAAATGAATTTGAAATTCAAATTTGAGTATTTGATACACAAATTTGGAACCAACACACACAACTCTCACTTCTCTCATTTCTCTCTTTCTCGCCCAACAAGGGCTGTTTTTCCTCTGTTTTGGCAGCTCACTGCCGTGAACCAAGACAGAAATGGGAAGCTTAGAGTCGCTATTTTATGGAAAATCGGGAGTGCTAGCACACTACGAAGACATGCGAAGGTGATAGGGAAGTCCACCCATGAGCTGGGATTCAAATGTCGAAGCTTGGAGCTTGACGAAGTTGATTGAAGCCGAAAATGGAGATGAGCAAACTGCTCACTGCCGTGAACTGTAGAGGCAGAAAATGAAATTTTTGTTGCCTCCCGCGTCGCTAAACCGATCGATGTAAGTATTCCGTGACTTTCTCGATTGTATTCATACATGTTTATATGCTTTTGATTCGATCTTTGGGACCGTAGAACTGCAACAATGGTATCAGAGCCTTGTTAAAAGCATGAAACGAATTTAGGCTTAAAATTTGGGTAAATTGTAATTGAGCATGATTTGAATAAATTGGATGTTTGAGTATGCTTAATACATGTTTAATTGAAGATTGATTGGATCAATTTGATTAAATTATGTTTGGAACATTTTTCCCCAAATCTTTTTGCTTGGCCGAGAGTTATGCCCTAAAATGTCTTGGTGAATTTTTGATTTTTTGATCATTGGATGTGTTGGAAATCAATTGGGGATATTGATTTAATGTTGAATTGAATTTAATTGGATTGAATTTGATTTGGACAAAATAATCCCCTTTGGCCGAGACTTTGTGTAGCATGAAATGGGTTTGATTTTAATCAAAATGTGTTAGACATGTGATGATGAAAATGGCATGATTAATTAGTACTAATTTGGTGTTTTAGAAATATTGATTTGGGTGATTAATTATGTTAATACACTTTAGTTTAACTAAATATTAAAATTGGAATTTTTGTGTTTAGTTAAATGGGCTTGAAATTGGATTTGGGCTTAAGTGTTGTAATTGGGCTAATTGGGCTTTGTTGTACAAAGTTTGGTTTAGGCAAAATTGGTTGGATCCATTTAGGCCCAAAACCGCTTTCATAAAGCCCAAGTGCGACTTAATGGACCTTTAAAGTTTAAATTAGGCCTAATGGGCCTAAATTGATTTATGGGCTTATGGGGTAACTCCCGAATTGGATTTTGGTTATTCGGTTTGAACCGAGTTGACCAAAAGTCCACGCCTTAAGAAATTAATTAAAAGCCCATTGGACTTTAATTAAATTGATGTTAGACGTTAATCGGGCTTTGAGACCCGTAACGATTAAATTTGGAATTTAAGTCGTAAAAGTTTATTATTAAAGTGTAATGTTTAATTTGGAATTAAATAGTGAATTAGAATTAAATACAAATTGAATTGATTTAATTGTGTAGTTTAATTTAATTCAAGGATTCGTACTTTGAGTACTTATTCGCAAAACGACTTTGACTCGACAAAATCAAATCGTTGTTTGAACATTGGATGATCACTAATTATCAGATTAATTAATTTGATTAGATTGATTGATAACATGCTTGTGTGAATACATGGTTGCGATGCACGAATAATGTATATCAGATGGATATTAGATGGGTGGGGAAATTTTGGAAATTGTAATAAATTTGATTTATTAATTGGACCTGCGTGTCCAACCTTATCACCTCCTTATTCTTTGTATTCTCTTCTCACATATTCCCCTCAATGTAAATAAGGTTTCTTTAGAAGTGTAGTGTAACGGGTAGAAGTAAATACATGTGCTAGCGGGAGAGAGAAAGAAAGAGATTTGATCTAGGATCATTGTGTAAAGTATCCATCCGCATATCATTATTATTTTTCATATGCGCTTTATTATGTGTTTAGAATGCATGTTTAAAGGTGTATGATGATGAGACCTTAACAAAGATAATAAATTGGTTGCCAATTTGCACTCGAAAAAACCCTCGCAAAGTATTAACTGTTTTTCCTTCCATTGAGTGATTCTCATGTTGGACAATTATGACCCATAGCGTCACTATTTGTACAGATCATGGTGTTGTTTTAAAAATTAACTATGTGACAAAGGAGATTACACTCTTATCATTTGTGATTAGATCACCTAGATGTATAAATGAAAGGAGGTCCTTATGATTTGTTCCTGGACGGAGAATGATATGGGACAGTATCAGTCCACGAAGGATAAATCATTAAATATCCCTAGTCAGAGTATTATCGAGATTGGACATCGATAAATACGTAAAAGACTAGTATTACACTTGTGCGAGTTGTGAGGGCACAACGACATAGTTCTCATATATTTGGGTATAGGATACTCATGCAAGTGTAATAGGAGGTTGTGTTTTACCGATGGTACGGGAAACAGCTTCGCTCTGGATAGACCCCCTCAGAATTCCATTGGTAGTATGACTATGTGTCTATGGAAGTCCGAAATCAGGGTAGGTGTATTTGGTCTTAACCTGAGACTTGCACCGCTAATACTTGCGACAATCAATATACTTTGGTTGAGGTCGTCCAGGGCTTTAACAGGTTCTGTGTACGCCAATGCTGGGTATATTGAGAATTGTTGTGTGTTGGGTGTGATGTCAAGACATAAGTGTCACTCCAGTCATATAGAGATGATGGTCACGTAGGATACGGGACTGGTTCTCTTAAATGCTGCAGCTATCGGGATATTATGACTAGGTCATGTTTATCCGATTATAGAGACTAGTCACAAGACATCAGACATGTGCTTCGTACGGGGCAGACACAATTCCAGCCCCAGGCCTAGCACGTGATAATTCGATACTGGACAGAAATACTCAATACTACGTATACTACGCCTGATACAGATCCTTTATTCCTGTAAGGATGTTTCCGGAGAATTGCGTAGGCTTGTCGCTTTGCTAGAGGCCAACCTTGTCTTGTGAATCGGTATAAACGTAGTACGAGGTACTTACGTGTTCGGATAGTCCGATGACCGAATTTACTGCCAACATATCCGGGGATCTCATGGGTCGCTTCCCAAAGATTCACCGATGACGTATGACTCGCACTCTATATTAATTTGGGATTAATTAGATGAGAGAGAAAATTAATCTGGGATTAATTACGGAGATATTTTATCTGGGATAAAATATCAATAAAAGAGAGATAACGATTAATTTGGAATTAATCGATTAATTAATATATTTGATATATTAAACAAAATTGGATTTCGACCCGGAATTAAAATTAGATTTTAATTCGGGCGAACGAATTAATTTAGAATTAATTCGTTGGCGACGTGAATAGTAATTATGCTAGGCATGATTATTTAATTAAATTAGATTTAATTACGTCGCAACGGAAAATTCGTTCATTTGGAATTAGCGAACCCGAGCCCGAGATTATTTATGAGCGCATTCGCATTTCGAATTCGAGTGCGGCACGCAAGTCAAATCAAGCGTCAAATCGCTAGTCGCATCTAGCGTCTCATCATTCGTCAATCAAGTGATGGATGTCTTTCACTTTGAGTGATTGACGTAATTCACTATTCATGATTGATGGAAGTGATGTGTGTGGTTGGTGCCATTTATGGCTTTAATGGTTTGCTTTTTGAAAGCCAAATTCAAGTGAAATGCATGTGAAATTCACATGTGTGTATAAGATACACAAATTTCTCAAACCAAATACAACTTCTTCTCTTTCTTTTCTCTTCTCTCTCACACGTCCATGGAGGCAAAATAAGCTCACTGGTTCTGTCAAAAAGCCGTGAGTTTGGGAAGCTGAGTGTGTGATTTTTTGTGGCAAAAATCACAAGATCTAGCACTCCGAGAGACATGCGAAGGTGATAGGAAATTCCACCCATGAGTCGGGAACCATTCGACGAAGCTTGGAGCTTGACGAAGGACCAAAACGGAGGCCAAAGCAGTGAGGTGTAGCAGCTCACTGTCGAACCAGTTCAAGGAGGATGAAAATGATTTTTGTTGCCTCCGCGTCGCTCAACCGCTCGATGTAAGTATTCCGCAACTTCTTCGATTTGTATTCGCACAATATTCATGCTTATAATTGATCTTGGGACCTTAATAGAAACCAACATCTCACTCAAGATCCAAGACTGGCATTGGTTTGTTGGCCAAAGTCAAGACCTTTTTCGTCGAGGATGTGTTTGAATCACAAAGGCTTTGTTACATATTGGTGTCTTGTCCAAGTTGTGGTTTGTTGGCCAAAGTCAAGACCATTTTTTGTCCATCGACATTAATTACGAAGCTTTCCATGGTCAATGGGTCGCGCTTAACTGGGATCACTAAGTTTGTTGTGCCAAAGCCAATGCTTAGTTGATTCAGAGGAAAAAGGTTAGGTAATACATTGGATGTATTGGCATATATAAGATATATGTTTCAGACTTGGATGTCCCCCTACCGGATCTAGGAATTGGATTGGATCCAATCGATCTTAGAGATCTACCTAGTTAATTATCATACAATTTGTTGGCCAAAGTCAAGATTGTGTGATATTTAACGGGATCCTAGCCCGCTAGGAAACACGGTTTCCCGAGTACTCGACAGAGGGTTAGAGGCTCGCCGAAAAATAGTGGGAGGCAAGAATTGAATTTGTAATACTCGTTTAATTACTTGTCATATGCGCTCAAAAAAAATATCATTCGTCAAATAAATTAAATGTTAGTTGGACTAATATTTAATCGTTATTTTAATTAACAGTTGGACTATATTCAAACTATTCATTTATAGTTGATTTTATAATTCGATTATAGTAATCAATATAATTGATTTTAATCTATTAAATTATAGTTGATTAAATAGTTGGACTATTGTAATCATTACAATAAATAGTACTGAAATCATTGATTAAATAGTTGGACTATTAAAATCAAAATACAATTGAAAGATTGACATTTAAAACATAATCCTAGGGAAAATGTTTTTAAATGGTTTTATTTTCAAATTGGGAATAAGTTCAGGATGGTCCTGGAAAAATAATAAGTTACTTTATTTGATAAAATAACATATTAGGCCTAAAGCCCGGAGTTAAGCAAACAGTAGAGCATAATCTTTGGAAGATCATGTGATGATAACTTAAGTGCTTAATCCATTAAGCTTGTCGCAGTAGACTCCTTAATTTCTGAATCAGAACTAAGGATTAGATCCTTAAAGTATGATACTGAAATTGAAGGATCTTCATAAATCTATAATTAGATTTTAGAAGTACTAAATTATAATAAATAATTCTTGGAGAATTAATGACTATTCTCAAGGAGATAAAGTCAAAGTTTGCAATAAGGCAAATAGCGCAAGGCGCACTTTACTTCGATATTCTAGAAACCCGAGGCTTGGCCAAAGGCTTCTGAAATGTTGAAAAGGGCAAAGGCAAAATAATTATAATCTTCTGGGAAGATAAAAGACATATCCCAAAATGTCTGCCTAAATTGTGGCAAACGGGATCGCGGAAGCGTGACTGCCGTTTGAACAAGGCAGACATGAAGGAATTGAAGACGAGCAAGGCTCTGACTTCAAATATGTTTGTCAACATTATATTCACTACTAGTATTAAAATTGGATTTTAGATACTTAGTGTGATATAAATATATATTGATGTTCAGAATCTGCTATGAGCAGGATACTGACTTCAGTTGAGATTCAATCTGTGTATTGGAAACGGGACGACTGTCGCTGTTTCAACCATAGATACCTAAGTTAAGGAACTACCCTCGGGTGTGTACCTAAATTTGGAAACTGTTATAATGTAACTAGTTTGACTAGAAACATTATCTCTATATCAGTGTATTATCTGTTGTGGATATACCTTTATATTCTATAACACTAGAGTGTTTTATTATATAAAGATGATATTGAGATAAACACATTAGATGTGAATAACAGAATTTATATTTTGAATATAAATAAATCTCAAACATATTAACGTGACAAACAAACAGCTCAAACTGATTTGATCAGATGAAACTTTTGTGGCATTTTTGTCTGGGACACAATCGAACAAGAATCGTATATCCGCACTTTTGAAGAGTGGGTACCAGGACTAATTTGATTCCATTCAAATAAAGTCTACGAATCTAGTTTATTAAGTAAAGTGCCTATAACACTATTTACTTGGTAAAAGTGTAAATGCCACAGATCTGTTAGCCCTAGTTCATAGTGAAGCAAGTGGGCCCATATCTAGCTAGGCTATATGTGGATATGAATATTCCATGACCTTTACGGATGTGGCATCGCGTTATGGTTATGTGTTTCTTCGAAACACAAATCGGAAACTTCTAAAGTTTTTGACACGAAATAGACAAACAGATCGGCTAAAGTATTAGACCGCCACGGTAAGACCGTAATGGAAAAATACTTAAGCAATAAGTTTCTTATATACTTGAAAGAGTAAAGTATTCTTTCAAAGAGGACTCCTCCCGGAACAAGTCAAAGTGACGATGTGTCCGAACAGAGAAACCGAATTTTGTTGGACATGATAAGGTTAATCATGAGTCACTCTGAGCTACCATTTCCTTCAACGGATAAGCATAAACAGTGCAAAACTTATTTAGAATAAGGTTCTATTAAAATCTGTTAGACATATATCATATTAGATATGAACAGGAAAGAAACTAGGTTTCTCATTCCTGTTAAATTTGTGAATGCTAGGCATATGTTTGGATGATACCAAACTAAAACCCAAATTGGATAAGTGCCAATTGTAGGTTATCCTAGGGATACCATAAGTATAGTACTTATACAACTCACAAGAGAACAATTTAATTGTTGCTCACCATGCGATTTTCCTAAGAGGAATACCGATATGTAGTGGTAAGTGGGAGGATAGTAAAACTCGATGAAAATCAGAGTAATACTATTCCAGGCACCGAATCTTAATGGAACACATATAGTTAATCAAGGATTAAACTATTCCAATAATTTTCGAATACATAAGAACCGCGTATGTCGGAGAGATTCAGAAAACAACCTGGGGTATGGGTTTCTGATCTCACCTTATAAAGATGTCTATCTTATTGAGGTATACCAACTGACTACGTATGAGGAAGTGATACAAGGTATCGACTCCCTATTATGACAAAGTGTCATGAATCCGAAATGGATTCCATATATATCAACAAGTTTGGACACTATTTGATGTACCGCAAGGCATTGTGCCTATTGGTACTTTATAAGTCTTCAAGGAAGACATACATGGATGGAAACATACCAATGTGTAAAGCTAGGCTTTTAGCGGAAAGGTATCGTTATCAACATTATGTTGATTTTGATTCAACCTTTTACCTGTTGCCACAGTAAATCTATTTGGGTAATGCTTGCTAAAGCTGCATGTTTCATGTATGAAATATGTCAGCTTAACGGAAAATCGCTTTCCTGAAAAGGAAACCTTTTGGAGGATGTTTACAATATCCTGTCGGTTTTTTCGTAATAAAACTAGCAAACAAGGTTTGCAGGTTATTCGATCCATGTTTGGATTGAAGCAAGCATAGGTTCTAGGAATTTTCGTTTTGATGTAATCATAATAGTTTATGGTTTAATTCAAAAAAAAATGATTCTTGTGTATATAAGAGGGTTAGTGGGAGCGCACTGACAATAAATGTCCTATAAAGAATGATGACATGTCATTTCTTGGAAATGATATTCCCAAATAGCAATCGGTGAAAGCTTGGCTTTCGAGAAAACTCTCCGAGAAACCGTACATTGAAAAATGTACATGACCTGGTGTCTCATACGTTTTGAGCTTATGGATTCACAAACAGGCCAATCCGAGTGATAGTCACTGGATTGATGTTAAGAACATCCGTTAGTTTCTTAGAAAACTAAGGATACATTCTTAAACTATGGAGATGGAGAACTTGAAGTGACTGGGATCACTGTAGCAAGTTTCCTAAACCGATAAAACGACTATAAGTCGCAAACGGTAATACAAAGTTTGAATAATGGAATAGTAAGCTGGAAATCTTCCAAGCAAGATACTGTTACCGAAAAAACAACAAATGCGGGTTACTGCTGTAGCTGAGGCGGCAATAAAAGCCTTCTGGGTCGATAATAAATCTAATTAGATTAGATATAATTATATTAGCAGCTGAGCTAGGCGTCAGCATAGGCTAAAGAATTAATGGTCTCATTATTGATCCAGATATATACTTCGATATTCATCTGATTCGTTCGGATCATACATTATGGCGATGTGATGATCGAATAAATCGCATCAGATAATAATCATACAAATCCGCTGACGAAAGCATTTCTCAGCAGTTTGAGCCAACCGTACATAGTTCGGGTGTCAAGCACTCGAGTGACTGGCTATAGGCCAAGTGGGAGATTGTTGGACAATTATGACCCATAGCGTCACTATTTGTATAGATCATGGTGTTGTTGTACAAATTAACTATGTGACAAAGGAGAATGCACTCTTATCATTTGTGATTAGATCACCTAGATGTATAAATGATAGGAGGTCCCTATGATTTGTTCCTGGACAGAGAATGATATGAGACAGTATCAGTCCACGAAGGATAAATCATTAAATATCCCTAGTCAGAGTATTATTGAGATTAAACATTGATAAATACGTAAAAGACAAGTATTACACTTGTACGCGTTGTAAGGCACAACAACAGAGTTCTCATATATTTGGGTATAAGATACTCATGCAAGTGTAATAAGAGGTTGTGTTTTACCGATGGTATGGGAAACAGTTTCGTTCTGGATAGACCCCCCTCGGAATTCAATTGGTAGTATGACTATGTGTCTATGGAAGTCCGAAATCAGGGTAGGTGTATTTGGTCTTAACTTGAGACTTGCACCGCTAATACTTGCGACAATCAATGTACTTTGTTGCGGTCGTCTAGGGCTTTAACAGGTTATGTGTACGCCTATGCTGGGTATATTGAGAATCGTAGTGTGTTGGGTGTGATGTCAAGACGAAAGTATCACTCCAGTCATAGTGGAGATGATGGTCACGTAGGATACGGGACTGGTTCTCTTAAATGCTGCAGCTATCGGGATATTATGACTAGGTCATATATATCCGATTATAGAGACTAGTTACCAGACATCCGACGTGTGCTTCGTACGGGGCAGACACAATTCCAGCCCCACGCCTAGCACGTGATCATCCGATACTGGACAGAAATAGACAATACTACGTATACTATGCCTGATATAGATCATTTATTCCTGTAAGGATATTTCTGGAGAATTGGGTAGGCATGACGCTTTGCTAGAAGCCAACCTTGTCTTGTAAATCGGTAAAACGTAGTACTTGGTACTTACGTGTTCGGACAGTCCGACGACCGAATTTACTGCCAACCTATCCGGGGATCTCATGGGTTGCTTCCCGAATATTCACCGATGACGTATGACTCGCACTCTAAATTAATCTGTGATTAATTAGAAGAGAGAGAGAATTAATCATGGATTAATTGCGGAGATATTTTATCTGGGATAAAATATCAATTAAAGACAGATAACGATTAATTTGGAATTAATCGATAAATTAATATATTCGATATATTAAACGAAATTGGATTTCGACGCGAAATTAAAATAGATTTTAATTCGGGCGAACGAGTTAATTTAGAATTAATTCATTAGCGATGTGAATAGTAATTATGCTTGGCATGATTATTTAATTAAATTAGATTTAATTACGTCGCAACGGAAAATTCGTTAATTTGGATTAACGAACCCGAGCTCGGGATTATTTGCAAGCGCATTCGCATTTCGAATTCAAGTGCAGCACGCAAGTCAAATCAAGCGTTAAACGCTAGTGCATCTAGCGTCACATCATTCATCAATCAAGTGATGGATGTCTTTCACTTTGAGTGATTGACGCAAGTCACTATTCATGATTGATGTATTGATGTGAGTTGATGGAAGTGGTTGGTGCCATTATGGCTTGACTTTTTGAAAGCCAAATTCATGGAAAATGAATTTGAAATTCAAATTTGAGTATTTGATACACAAATTTGGAACCAACACACACAACTCTCATCTCTCTCTTTCTTGCCAACAAGGGCGTGTTTTTCCTCTATTTTTGGCAGCTCACTGCCGTAAACCAAGGAAGAAATGGGAAGCTTAGAGTCGCGATTTTGTGGCAAAATCGGGAGTGCTAGCACACTACGAAGTCATGCGAAGGTGATAGGGAAATCCACCCATGAGCCGGGAATCAAATGTCGAAGCTTGGAGCCTGACGAAGTTGATTGAAGCCAAAAATGGAGATGAGCAAACTGCTCACTGCCGTGAACTGCAGAGGCAGAAAATGAAATTTTTGTTGCCTCCCGCGTCGCTCAACCGATCGATGTAAGTATTCCGCGACTTTCTAGATTGTATTCACACATGTTTATATGCTTTTTATTCGATCCTTGGGACCGTAGAACTCCAACAACGGCTTCATTTCATGTATTTTACTTCCTTCATTGCCAGAAAATGCGTGTGACATCAAAACATGTATTCAGACGATAAACAGTCAGTACAGTTTAGAGGGAATGCAACTGAAGATATTAATGCCCACATCAACAACTTCCTGGAAGTTTGTGACACTTTCAATTACAACTGAGTGACAGAAAAAGTAATGAAACTGTGTGTGTTATTATATTCTTTGAAAGACAGAGCTAAGACTTGGCTGTATTCACTACCAGCAGGTTTCATCACAACTTGGAACGCTCTTGCCACCAAATTCCTTGCAAAGTACTTTCCCCTAGCCATAACTACAAAGCTTAGGAATGACATCACAAACTTTGTGTAATATGACTCAGAATCGCTCTGTAAAGCTTGGGAAAGATACGTGGAGTTGCTCAGAAAATGCCCTCACCATGAAATTGCAAAGTGGCTATAAATCCAAACTTTTATAATGGACTTTCTGGACTAATGAGAACCATAATTGATGCTGCTGCTCGAGGAGCTTTAATTGAAAATGTACCATTCTTAGCAACACAGAACCAAATCCAAGGAACATTAGGAATGAGCAATGTCATGCCATCACTTTGAAAAGCAGTACTGAGATCAACAGAGAAGTTGGAGTCAAGGCAACTGCTAAGGAAGTTCCAAAGAAAGTAGCGAATCAGATCAACAGATGAAGGAAAAGAGGAAAAAGAAAATAATCGAGAAAGATTCACTCCACTTCCACCTTTTCCACAACGCGTCTCCAGAAATATAAACTGGAGAAGCAATTTCCTCGATTCCTGGAGATCTTCCAAAAGCTGCATATCAATATTCCATTTGCAGGAGCGTTGAACAAATGTCCAGCTATGTCAAATTCATGAAAGATATTATGTCACAAAAATGAATATTGGGAGAATACGAGACAATATCATTGACAAAAGAATACATCACCATCATTCAGAGGAAGCTTCCCCCTAAGTTGAAATATCCTGGCAGTTTCACTATCCCTTGCACCATAGGAGAACATAACTTCGATAAGGCTTTGTGTGATTAGGTGCTAGTATTAACTTGATGTCGTTTTCTATATACAGGAAACTGCATATTGGAGAAGCAATACCCACCTCATCTCTTTAACAACTTACTGATAGAACGCTCATATTTCTGAGAGGTGTAGTTGAAGATGTGCTAGTCAAAGTCACAAATTCATTGTCCCAGTAGATTTCATTATCTTTGACATGGAGGAAGACGAAGACGTGTCCATCATACTTAGGAGACCATTCTTGCTACAGGTCAAACCATTATTGGTGTACAAAAAGGTGAACTAGCTATGAGGGTACAAGGCCAAGAAGTAACATTTAATGTTTTCAAAGCTATGGAATTCTCGAATGACAAAAAGAAGGAGGGATGTTTCAGACTTGATGTGATAGATAGCACCGTCCAGAACTCTAATGCAAAGCAAAAATCCACTGACAAACTTAAAGCATGTCATATGTCTGTGTGTTGGACAGTTATGACCCATAGCGTCACTATTTGTACAGATCATGGTGTTGTTGTACAAATTAACAATGTGACAAAGGAAATTGCTCTTTTATCATTTGTGATTAGATCACCAGATGTATAAATGATAGGAGGTCCTTATGATTAGTTCCTGGATTGAGATGATATGAGACAGTATCAATCCACGAAGGTTTAATCATTAAATATCCCTAGTCAGAGTATTATCGAGATTGGACAATTGATAATGCGTAAAAGACTAGTATACACTTGTGCGCGTTGTGAGGGCATAACGACATAGTTCTCATATATTTGGGTATAGGATACTCATGCAAGTGTAGTAGGAGGTTGTGTTTTACCGATGGTACGGAAAAAACAGCTTCGCTCTGGATATACCCCTCGGAATTCCATTGGTAGTATTAGATTATGTGTCTATGGAAGTTCGAATCAGGGTAGGTGTATTTGGTCTTAACCTGAGACTTGCACCGCTAATACTTGCGACAATCAATATACTTGGGGTTTAGGTCGTCAAGGCTTTTTAACAGTTCTGTGTACGCCTCTGCTGGGTATATTGAGAATCGTAGTGTGTGGGTGTGATGTCGAGATGGAAGTATTGATGAGGGGTAAATCTATCACTATTTCCCACTCATTTATCCTAATATT